>JANAVB010025753.1:0-43330 GCA_029216955.1 Iris pallida | reverse complement strand
AGGTCACTACAAATAGGTTCCCATATAGCTATCTATAGGTAAACCTACATCTATGTAATATATTACATAGCCCTCTATATACAATTCAATATATTATATATATATATATATATATATATATATATTATATATATATATATATATATATGTAAACCTATATATATATAGTGAGAGAGGGAAATAGAGAGAAGTGTGATAGGAAATGAGATATATATATATAATATATATATATATAATATATATATATATAGATATATATATATATATATATTTATATATGTAAACCTATATATATAATAGTGAGAGAGGGAAATAGAGAGAGAGTGTGATAGGAAATGAGAGTGTGCCACACTGTGACAGTGGGGTGGGGGGGGGGGGGTGGGAAGGTCCTGATCTCTGAAACAGAGATCATACAAAAACACACACACACCACACACACACACACACACACACACACACACACTATACATACACCATATATATAACTATATATATATATATATATATATATATATATATATAGACACACACCATGTACATGTGTAAATACACATAAACATACACAACTATATACACTATGTATATACACACTAACACATGTATATACATCACTAATTCCCCCACCAAATCAATTCAAATTCGTTTTGAAATTCAAAAAGGAAAACTGGAAAATACCAAAAACAGAACTCAGTGCACTGTGCACTCGAGAAGTGGTAAATCCAATCCCGAGACCAAATCGACCTAAGACCCAAAACTCTTGGTTGGTAAACGTGTCCCCAGTGTCCCCTAGTATCTAGGGTGCCTGCATGCCCACCACGACACGACACGGCGTGTCCAACACGAGAAAACCCAATCGGGTAACACTGACACACACTAACAGTGTACTGTGTCGTGCACGTGTGTAATTAGCTCTAGGACACGACACACACACACTCATATCACGTGCTCGTATTAGTAGGTGCGCCTAGGTTAGTGCACGTGTCCAATACCCTGATTCGTGTCCACGTGGTGTCTACACTCGATACGACACGCGTATCGGTGGGTAAAAATGTGTGTTTCAGACCGCGTCGTGCACGCGGTCGAGTGTCTCGTGCTCGTGACACAGGACACGACACACCCTCGTGCTCGTGTCCAAGTGTCCGCCCAATAATGGGTTACACGTTGTCACCTTGACACGACACCACGACACGTGTGCGTGGGACACGGGGTCCGTGTCTAAGTCGATTTTTCGACTGAACGTGCGTGTTGTGGCCAGTGCGGCCCCGAATCTGTGTCCGATACAAAACGCACATCGTAAAACTTTGGGGGCATGTTCGCAGACATTGCTCCCGTGTCCATGCCAATTTTGGCGAGTCCACGTGCTCTGTACGGTGAGTACGAGACACGTGTGAGCAGGGCACTGTGTGTGTTCAGTGCAAAGCTTGTTCATGTCCATTTTGGACACGGACAGGACACCGATTCTTGCTCAGTCAAGTGGGTACGTGTTCTATTAGTCTAGGGCTACCCAAAAGTGTAATTTGTTTTACATTTTAACTAAATTCATTTCTTTGTGGCATTTCACCAAACACTGTTTTTCAACCTTGGATACGTGTCTGATACGGACACCAAATCAAACCTAGTTTCTACCAAACTTGACCCACAGCTAGGGTATACCTATATGCATGCATTTATGAAGAAAAATTACAATATTAACAAAGTTTGTAGGTATTTACCTATTGAGTGAAAACTCAAGAATTTCCAAAGAAAAGGAGGGGTTTGTGTCCTCTTCACTGATGGTGCCCAAGGCTTGTGTCCTGCTTGCTAGCCTCCCTTGACACCCTCTAGGTTGTAGGAACCCAAACAAAAGACTTGGGTGAATTTTGAACTATTTTGAGGTAGTTATGGAGGTTTGAAGGTTGGGGGAAATTTCTAGGTTTTTAATACATGCAAAATGGTATGTAAAGGATTTGATGTAGTTATATAAGAAGGGGGCATGGTAGGGGTTCCCTTGGCCGGCCATGGCAAGGGGGGGGGTCCTTTTGCCTTCCTTCATGGTGAAGATATGGACTTTCATGCCAAAGTAATAGATCTTTTGAGGTTTTCAAGGAAAATATCTAATATATAAATATCTTAGATATTTCCTACCTTGACTAATATGTAATAGCCATCCTCTAGTTTCTAGGTTAGTGGCTAACCTCTAGATTAGGGTAAACTAGGTTAGGGGCTCTCATGACAATAATTAAATAATAATAATTTACATAAATCCAATAATTCCAATAATTCCTAGTAAATTACCAAAATACCCCTTAGGCTAAAAAGCCCTAACTTGATGTTCTAAACCTATGGCTAGGCTCATATGATCATGGTTAGTCTCCAGGTTAAGTAATCTCTGAGGTTCCACTAATTTAAACCCCCATTGCACAATTCAACAATCATCTAGTTTAAACTAACTAAAAATCATCTAAAATCATAACATGCATGAATTATCACTAATAAATGATTATTAATACAAAATTTCAAAATTATTCTAATTTCAGAAATGTGGGTGTTACACCTCCGTCCGTATAGAGCCTCGAAAGGTGACATCTCTATACTGGCTTGGTAGCTGTTGTTGTAAGCAAACTCTACCAAGTGAAGGTGGTCCTCCCAAGATCCTCCGAAGTCTAAGACACAGGTATGAAGTATATCCTCGAGGGTCTGAATCGTCCTCTCCGACTGCCCGTCTATCTGGAGGGGTATGCGGTACTGAACTTGAGCGATGTGCCCAAGCTAAGCTGCAAACTCCTCCAGAAGTGGAAAGTGAATCGGCTGTCCCGATCCGATCGAAACTATACTCACTGGAACCCCGTGCAATCGGACTATCTGTCGCACATACATCTCGGCCAGCCTCTCCGTAGACAAACCAACCTTGAAAAGGCAAAAAGTGGTCCGATTTGGTCAATCGATCAACAATGACCCAAATCGTATCCTTCCCTCCTGGAGAGCGCGGAAGTCCAGATACAAAGTCCATAGTGATATGCTCCCACTTCCACTCAGGAATCGATAGTGGCTGGAGCAATCCACGGGTCTCTGCCTCCTGGCTTTCGCCTGCTGGCACACCAAGCATCTAGAAACGAACTGAGCCACCTCGCGTTTCATGCCATACCACCAAACATGCTGTCTCAAGTCTCTATACATCTTGTTGGCCCCAGGATGCATAGAGTACTGAGAACGATGCGTCTCCTGAAGAACCTCCTCCCGAAGTCCTTTGCTCGGCACGCATAATCTGGTACCATGCTTCAACGACCCATCTCCCGCTATAGAGAACTCATCCAACAGTCCTGCCCGGACCTGCTCCCTGATGACCCTCAGAGCCTCATCCTCAAACTGAGCTCTGACTCTGTCCATCAGCTCTGACTGCACCTGAAGACCCCACATCTGCTCCTTTAACCCAGAAACTATCACCTCTATGCCTAAGCTCTCCAGATCTGTCAGAAGGTGACGATCCATCGTCAAACACATGGCCACGGGATACCTGCTCAAAGCATCCGCAACCCGTTGGCCTTTTCCAGATGGTACTGTAAGGATATATCAAAATCCTTCTTCAGCTCTAACCATCGCCTCTGTCTCATATTCATCTCCTTTGGGTAAACACACTTCAAGCTCTTGTGGTCAGTGTAGGTCTCCACACGCTCTCCGTACAAATAGTGTTTCCACAGCTTCAAAGCAAATATGACTGCCGCCAACTCCAAATCATGAGTCGGGTAGTTCTTCTCATGGTTGTAACTGCCTAGATGCATAAGCAATTACCTTCCCATGCTGCTGAAGAACACAACCCAGACCCTTCCCCGAAGCATCACTGTAGATCGTGAATCCTCCGGATCCAGATGGCAACGTCAAAATAGGAGCCAACGTCAACCTCTTCTTCAGCTCCTCGAAAGCAGCCTGACACTCATCAGTCCAGACGAACTCCACGTCCTTCCTGGTGAATCTAGTCATCGGCTCTGCTATGCGAGAGAAGTCCTGCACGAACTTCCTATAGTAGCCTGCCAAACCCAGAAAGCTCTGAATCTCGACAATGAACTGGGGGTCGACCAAGACTCTACCGCCGCGCAATCTTCCTGATCCACTGAAATCCCTTCACCAGATACAACATGGCCCAGGAACTCCACTCGATCCATGAAGACTCGCACTTCGTGTCACGCCCCAGAACCAGAATACTGGAAAGCGGGGGCAGACATAGCCAGCTACGTATATGAAATGGATTTCATCTCGCTATACGGTCACGAGTCTAGATACATGAGGGTTTATCTACAAGCCAACAGTCTCTTAAGGTCATGAACAAGCCTAGTGTCTCAATCACAAGCAAGTAAGTAAAAGGTTACAAGAAGTATGATCATTAAATATACAATAGTAAGGCGTCCCAAACATTATATTCAGCTGATCATGAAGCTAGTCGTTACAGAATGTTAGGACTAGCAAGAGTTTAGTCATACATGATCAACCCTAGGATCTGTTAATCATGTTACAGCCCGTAGGCAGACAGTAAGTAGTGCAATCGAGCTAAACAGTGCTCGTCGGCTAAATGCCTCAAAAGAATATTTTTACAATAAAGTGGGAGATCAAAAATAAACCCACTCGTTGCTAGGATTCCGTCTAGTGGCCACCATCTGGCTGGAAGGTCGGTAGATCCTCTGGAGTTGCTCCGAAATCTGGCCATACAAAACCAGCTGGGTCAGACCCCAGAAAGAGCAAGTGCCACAAAGGAAGCTTCATTTAGGAACTAAAACCAGCAATCAGCACAATTATAAAATAAAGGTAAGAACTGGAAATAAAAAATACATCAGGATGATATACGACGAGATAACCATGGAGCTATTCAGATAACCAGGTTACAACCCTAAACCAAACAAGGACCGGGGTTGTAACCCTTCGTCTGAACAGAACTGGAATTCTTACCATTTATCGGTAAAATAAATACATGCATTCTGGTCATGCAGTAGTCTGGAACAGAATCAGGACAAGACAGGACAGGTTAGACTCCATCCAATCATATCACGGCCAAGCAAAACTACGGCTTGATACTTTAACTAACTAGGGTTGTCACAAGCCTAGTTACTTGCAAGATGCAGTGAGAATCATCCACAGCCACAAGCCCTGCAGTCCATCCAGGTTAGCCGGGTTGAAAGATTTAGAGTTGAATTCAGGTGGGTACATCGTCCAGGGAACGAATGTACCCTTAGGTAGCTTGAAGGGTGCAAACATGACAGTGTGCTGGAAATGTGTCCTACTCGACGCAGGCTACAAATCCCAAGGCGTGCCCAGGTAACGGAATTGCCTGTAGCTGGAAGATCTCTTCATGACTAATATATTAATTAGTTATTGCCTTAGTCCATTTAATGGGTACTCCTGACCGTGGTACTCAGGAGTTCCCTCCTAGACATGATGCAAGACAGGACTGGATTATTTGTACAAGCACAATCGCCCACGGTGTCCAGGATTAATTATACAGGTCATGTCATTTCAGGTAGCCGTCGCAACAGCTCATCGAAATATATCATGTCAGGTAATCATGTCAAGTGTACGAGTCAGGAGTGCGCCACGACGGGCCACTATCAGGTCATGTCAGGTTTACTAGTCAAGAGTGCACTACTACGGGTCACTATCGTGTCATGCTCAGGTATCATTAAACATATTAAATAAATCCATGATTTTTAGTTCATAAAAAAAGGCGTAAGAATATAAAATGGACGTAAAATATCTAATAAAATATCAATATTCAGGGCTATAGAAGAGCCATGTGGCTAAAGCATATGCGGTCAGAAAAGGATAAGACTCATGCGACCCAATTAGGAGAGCGTATGCGGCCAGGGTCACTGGATCCCATGCAGCCAAGACAAGGGGCGCATGCGGCTGGAAGTGCAAAGGCGCATGCGGCTAGAGGGGACGAGGGCGCATGCGGCTCCAATGTGTTGGGCCTCATGCGGCCAGCGGAAGAGTGGGCTTCATGCGGCTGGAAGGGTGGAAGTTCATGCGGCTAGGGAATGACGGGCGCATATGCGGCTGAGGATGTTCATGGCCCCATGCGGCTGAGATCAATCGAATCCATACAGCGCAGGGTTCAAAACCCATGCGGCTGGAATCAATTGGATCCATGCGGCCCGATTAATTGAGTCCATGCGGCTCAGGTCAATCGAGTCCATGCGGCTCAATCAATCGAGTCCATGCGGCTCAATCAATCGAGTCCATGTGGCGCAGGTGGGAGCGGAGCTTATGCGGAAGCGGGGTCACGCGCCTATGCGACTGCGACTCAAGTGGGGGGCTCATGCGGCTAAGATAATTTATGCGGCTCAGAAGAGTACAAGGGCGCATATGCGGCCAAGACAAGGGAGAAAAGTCCATACGGCTCAGAGAACACTTGCCGTATGAAATGTTCATGCGGTCAAGTCAAGTACTGTTCTTCTCTCCAATTTTTCGGGAAGAAGAACACCATGAGAGCCAAGTCCTCAAGCTCCATAACCCCATCATCCGAAACCCAAATCCGAACTTCCATAGGTCGAAACGGGGTAGAACGAAATTCTCTACAACATGGAACCATCAAAACTAGGAAACAACAAGATTAAGTAGATCAAAATCCAAGAAATCTGAAAATAAAGTAAATATAGATCTACAAGAATCTAGCCATGGAAAGTGAAAATGCCAAGTTCTAAAGTGCTTTAGAATGTAGTAAAGAAGAGAATGGAGCAATAAAATCAGAGTTCCTCCATGAAGCAAGTTGCACTTGCCTAGACCTCTCTCTCCTCTCTCTGGCAGGTAAGGAAGTAAATGAGGAAGAAGAAGATGATAAATGAAGAGAGAGAATGAAGAGGGCTAATAAATACAAATGGTGGTGGTAGGTAGGGGGTTCACCTTGGGTTCATCATGAACCCAATCAAAACCAAGCCAAGCCGAACCAACCAACCCGAACCAGGAATAAACCAAGCCAAGAAGGAAATCATGCAATACAAGAATAAAATACGTACCCTGTATTCCAAGAATACGTAATACGAACCACAGGCATTACACTTCGATAGCTTCCCATACAGCTGCTCCCTCCTCAGAGTCTCCAGCACTATCCGTAGATGCTCCTCGTGCTTCTCAGGCGTCTTCGAATAGATGAGAATGTCATCAATGAATACCACCACGAACTTGTCAAGGTATAGATGGACAACCTTATTCATCAAGTTCATGAATACCGTCGGGGCGTTAGTCAACCCAAATGGCATGACGGTAAACTCAGCTATAGCCTATCCTAAATACATACTGTAGGCTCGTAACAACACTCTAAGTCAAGTGCCACTACGACATCGCACTAATTGCGACTTTCGACCTGCATGGGCTACCACTAAAAACGTGTCACGACCCGCACCATAGATAGGGGCGCAAGTGCGTGACAACGCCCAGCCTACACCGTAAAAATGGCGTAGAACGCTGTAGGTCTACTAGCCAACAAACAGTATATAATAACCTGCCATCTCCGCACGGAGGTATATAATATAAAATACTGATAAACTCAATCACAATCTAGAAGAAAGAAATCATGACACAAAGACTAGATAGATATAAACACAAGTCCAAAATCCAGATCAACAACGAGAGAGAGAGACGAAGTAATATAGTTATACAATCCCAAAATATAATAACATATACATAAGTAGCAAGCTGGAGACAAGGTCCAGTCGAAATGACTCTAACTAAGCAATAGGTAAAGTCTCGTCAGGCGGAGCTAAGCCCTGTTGGACTAAGGTCTCCAAGTCTAAACCCACTACGTCATCCGGACCGTAGTAGGTACTGTAATCCTCCTCATCAGCATCTGTAATATTTTGTCAACATATCATGGAACGAGTACAATCAACTAACAACAGTTCACAAGATATGACAAAAGCTATAAGACTGTAAATAGAGAGTATATACAAGAAATCATGGAATGTACATGTAAGTATTATGGCATGGTAAGTTGTAAATCTAGAGCTAGAACATGGCAAGTAAACTGATCATGGCATATACAAGAATCAAGAATTATCTATCTAGGTGTGTGAGTACTAGCTTCGATATGTGACCGGCTTGGGTCTGAACAAGGTCTAATGATCCACCAATCCTACGTGGAGTATAGGATTAGTATTATTCAAGGTCTACAAGAATAAACGAGGCGGATAATGACCACACATCTACACTAGTGCTCCCCGTCCCCGACTGGTAGAGTGGATCCAAATAAGATACGTCACGATGCGGGATTCTACGAGAAGGAAGCAAGTATCCTCGAGAATCAGTGTCCATATACTGCACAAGAACTACAAGGGGGCATGCACAAGACATACCAAGATAACAAGGAATAACTCATGTCAGGATCCATGAATACCAATCCGTGTGACCAATGTGTCAAGAACAAGCATATCTACACTAATTACATAAATTATAACAATTATCGTAAATTGGAAAAGTATCAGAGAATGTACTCGTCTGTAATGTGATGGATAGATCGACTGAGTCCAAGAACAGTACCTCGAGGACCTATAGATGGAATACTGTATCAATATAATATTTTGGAAGTGAAATTAAGTAATACTGAGTCAAACTAGGTCAAACAAGGTCAAAATAGATTGTACAGGGTCAATCTAAGTCATATTAGGCCTAACTAGGTCAAACTGGGTCAATGTAAGTCAAACGGAATTAATCTAGGTCGATTTAAGTCAACGGTTGACTTACAGTTGACTTTTGGTCAACTGGTCAATCCTAGGTCAACTCTAGGCCAACTTTAGGTCAAACATGACTAATCGTTGACTAACAGTTGACTTTGGGTCAACTGGTCAAGTTTGGTCAAGTTCTAGGCTATTTTGGTTGACTTTTGGTCAAAATAGTCAACCGTGGTCAACCAAGGTCAAGGTAGTCCAAGTCCACTATTCCTAACCATTGTCAACCATAATAACCTAATTTTAGCTATATCTTAAAGTATAAAACTCAAATGTTGATAATTGAGCATTATCCCTACTTAACCCATTTACCCGTCTACTCTAATACTAAGGCCAAGTAGCTTTACCTTAGGAGTTTCACTCCTGACTTCCTAGGGTAGTAGGATACTAGCCTATACTATCATTACCTACCAAGCTTCCTAGGTAGAGTGGACATCCAGTCCATCTTACGACTCATGTTGTCGATTTACCGATTATCTTGAGTATCGCGAGATACTCAATGATATCGTGCGATACCATCGTCCTACTCCCACACGAAACCTCGATTTCAACTCGGGAGCCTACCCACAAAATCTAATTCACATTATCTAAGTCTCATCCAATTTTGGACGTGTTCCGACACTCGGAACTCAATTTCCCCCTTTCACCAAATTTCGACTCACGTTACTCTCTCTAAACTCACTCTATACACACACTCATAGGACTAATTGGGAGATTATTTTGGGAGTATATAAGTGAGTATATATGCATATATATGGGTATATATACGTATATATATAGGTATACAAGTATAAATAGAGAGGGGTTTTTAGGGGGGTTTATAGGCTAAAAAGGGAGGCTTTTGGTGCTTGCTACTGCTGCTGCTATGCTTGCTACTGCTGCTGCTAAGCCTGCTGCTGCAGCTGCTGTTACTACCTGCTACTGCTGCTGCTTAGCTGCTATGATGGGGGGGGGGGGTCAGCAGCCCAAAACCCCCCCTAAAGCTGCTGCTACTTGCCCTCCTTTCTTCCCTCTAACTCCCTCTCTTCCCACTCTTTAATCTCTTCCTCTCACTCTCTAAATTCCTTCTAAAATCTCCTCTCCAATCTCACACACATCCATATATATATATATATATAGACTCACAAACACACATACACATCTATATATATATATATATATATATATATATATATATATATATATATTTATATATATATATATATATATATATATATATATATATATATATATATATAGACACTCACGCACACATTCATATCTACATATGTATATATATATATACACAAACATACATATCTATATATATGCATATATATATACTCACAACCACATATAAATATATATATATCTATATACATATATATGGACACACACACACACTTATACACATGGACACACACATATGTGGACACACACACACACACACATATATATAAACATGTATATATATATGGACACACAAACTCAAGGACACAAACACTAATCCTAATCCTCCTAGGAGTCTCCCATAGCCCTCAAATCTCTACACAAGGGACACAACCATGGAGTGGTTCCTATGGGTTCCAAAATCAATAAAATTTCATAGGAATTGATTTAGAGAATAGGTAATTACCAATTTGGAGTAAATTCTAATGAAACTCTCTCCGATTCGAAGATTCTAGAAGAATGGATACTTCCACCTTGCACTTCTCTTCCAAACTTAGGTAGCACCCTCCCTTGATGGTATAGAGAGGTTCTATGGAAGAAATTTGGGGAAAAATAGGAGATTGAGAGATCAAAACTCAAAATCTAGGTTTAGGTTTGGGGGAAACTTAAAATTAGGGAAGAATTTTGAGTGGAGAAAAATTAGAATGAAGAGGGAGGTCCTCCATAAGTGGCCGGCCATGTGGGGGGGGGGGGGGGGGCTTGGGGCATTTGGCAAATGTCCAAAATGCCCTCCAAGCCTCCTCTAGGCCAAATTTTGACTTAGGAATTTTTTAGGGTCGGAACGGCCAAGTTAAAATCTACAATTTGGCCGATTAAGTCACGAAAAAATTATCTAAAGGTACCAGACTAATTTTTGGGATTTTATGGGCCTTGTCTAACCTAAAATTGGGTCCCGATCAGAGTCTAAGCTACCCCGGGTCCCCGATACTAGTCGGAATGAGCTGAAATTCGAACCGGACTCTAAAAATCCCCAAATAACAATAAAATTAAATAAAAATTCTAAAATTCTCAGAAATGCAAAAATGACCATTTTACCCCTATTTGTGAAAAGTGGGAGTGACAGTACTGACTACATAAGAGAACAAACACCTCTGTTATTATGGATGCTTGTGCTCTTAATCCGGATATAATAACAGATATATATATATATATATATATATATATATATATATATATATATATATATATATATATATATATATGCAGTGTGTATTATTTTGACTCATGAAAGAGTGAGATTCATTATGGATCAACAACCACTATGAATTGGGTAATAACATTGTATGTATGATGGGCTATTGATTATAAATGGAATCCATGTCCCGATACATCGGGTTGATGATGTCTCCTTAAGGAGCTCATAAGGATTGTCATGTAAATCCTGCAGGTGGATTATATCTGATATGACAAATAAAGTTGAGTGGTACTACTTAGGGATAAAAGATGTCGAATCAATATAGTTGTCAGTAACTTAATTTGATCGACGGACATATGATATCTTAACATGGAGAGCCAAATGAGCATATAATAAAAGGAGCCCACAAACATAATTTGAGATTAGGGAGGTAGTGCAACAATAGCTCATTAGTGGACCGAGATATCATTAATGGGTCTGGATTGTGTGTTCGGACTGAACACGGGATATCCAGATCTGTTAGGAGGCCTAACCCTAATTTCTTCTCATGGTCCCTGTCGTAGCCTATATATATCCTCTATTCTCTAGCCGCCATATTATTGATCATAAATATGAAGCTTTCTTTAAATTTGTGATTCACATAAGGAGAGAAAGAGAGGGCTGCCAAGGAGAAAAAAGGTTGGGAGATCGTTGCCCATACGACGTCCAACTCGAGGAAGGAATACGTGTAGAAGATCTTGGGGTCGTCCGCTCGAGATTGCCCAAAATTACTTGTCTTCTCTCCGCCGCAGGTATAATTCGTGAACCCTAGTTTCCGTCTAAGAAGGGTTAGAACACGTATTAAATCTATTTAACTTTCTTGGCACGATGGTACACGGATTGATATTGTTATTGGATCTTCAGTCATTGGATGTTACCTTAACTCATCACAATGGTATCGGATACTGTCCTCATTAGTATTGGATAACATTGGATAATATTCGATAACACTGGAATATTGGATAATATTGGAATACATTTGCTAGTAACGAGTCATGGTTGGATCCATCGTATCAGTTGGGATGGAAGAAATACTAGTTAGGTATGTGATCAAGAACCATCTGCAAGTAGTGTAAATCATTGGCTACTAGCTAAATATATACTTTACGTATGGTTGAGCTAGCTTTCCTTAGTATAAATCATTGAATTTTCCAAGCCGATCACATATTTAATTGGTATTTCAAAATATATTGTCTATTATAGTTTCATATTCAGTTCACCAATTACATTGCTCTATCCCTGATATGGTAGTTCCTCTTTCATTTCTTGCTTGTACTGATTATATTGCCTGTCTCTTTTTGTTACTTTTATTGCATCAGTTTTGTTCTTCATCGTATATAGCAGTTTCTTTATCCTTGCTTTATAGTTTTTGTCAATTATTTTTGGAACTGCTATTGGGTTGTACTTCGCTCCAATCCTGACTGGATAATATTTTTTAGAGTATTTAGAGGACTGACGATCATGCCTAGGAGATTTTTTTTGGAGCAGGTGCTCGCTGAGGGTGCACCTCCAGTAGTATTTTAGCTAGTAGTTAGGGTTGCTGGATTTGTCTCCAGTTTGATATATTGGAGGAAATATTATGTTTATTCAGGATATGTATTATTTTGATTTAAACTTCTAGACTTATTGTTTTATGACTTCTGCTACTCTGTTTTCATCTTTCATTATCTCTATCATTATCGTGCTGTCATCTTCCTCTAGTTCCTGTGATTGAGTATATAATGTTATAGATGTTATATTATTCCTCTGTACGAAGATGACAGGTTATATATATTCCATATATGTTAGATCTTAGATATATTGTCGAGCTATACATCATTCTACCGCCAATATTGCGGCGTAGGCTGCACGTACCGACGTGCTCGTGCCCCTAAACAGGGTGCGGGGCATGACATACCCTAAAATTTTTACTCGACAAATTGATATCCTAAAAAAAATTTGTACAAAAATATACATAATCTAAACTTAAAACTATACCCCTCCCCCTACACCCTCGTCCGACCTCCCCCCCACCCCGCAGCCCTCCTCCTGCCACCAGCCCGCCCACTCCCGTCCCCTCCTGTCACCCCCAATTTTCAAGAACAGGGATATTTTGGTCATTTTTCAATTTAGAATATTTTTGGATTTATTTTATTATTTATGATATTGTTTTGGGGTTATTTGATTCGGGTTCGAATTTCAACTCAATCCGACTTGTATCGGAGACCCGGGATAGCTTTGACTCTAGTGGGACCCATTTATTAGTTAGACATGGCCCACATGACAATATTTAAGTTAGTATGGTTAGACTAAATATTCATGACTAGGTTGGATTGATTAAAGACTCAAACTAGTCTATTTTAGCCCCAAACCAAAACCTAACTTAAGTTGAACCTAATGAGACAAGAGGGGGGCATTTTGGACTTTACCAAAATAGGGATAACCAAGCCATTGTGGCCGGCCATAGAGGGAGGGGGATGAGTCGTCTTCATTTCATTCTTAGCCACAAATTTCTCTCTCTTGAGTTCTTCCCCAAATTTGAGAAGAACCTCCATTGATTTCATCCCCAAATCAACCTATTCCTCCATCCAATCTTCTCCATTTCTTCTCTACTCAAGCAAGAGGAGGTGCTAGCCAAGTTTGGGAGGAGTTTGCATTGGTTCGTGTCCTTTTGGAGATCCCTTCGTGTCGGTGCCGTATCGGAAGGAGTTCCTTGAGATTTTACCTCCCGAAAGGAAAAATCTACCCTCTAAATCGAAACTCTCATACATTTAGGAATATTTTAAACCCATAGGAATCACCTCCATGGTTGTGTCTCCATTTGTGTCCATTTTGTGTCCATTTGGAGATATTATGAGTGTCCTTGATGTGTTGTTGTGTCCATGTGGGAAACCCCCAATATTGGACACACTTGTGTTTGTTTTTATGTTTAAATGATTTAATAGATGTTTTAATCTCAAATTTTTGATGTTATAAATGTTGTTCTTGAGTGTCCTTACATATTCATTCATGTATCTTATATATATATAAGTTGTGTGTGTGTCTCTTTATATTTGAGAGTATATATATATATATATATATATATATATATATATATATATATTAAAAAATATATATATATATATTATATTGAGTGTGTCTCTCTCTCTATATATATATATAGGTGTGTGTGGATGTGTATATATATTTATGTGTGTGTATGGATGGATGGATAGGTGAGTTGAGGGAGAAAGTGGGGGGGGGAGCAGCAGGAAGAAGCAGCAAGCAGCAGCAGCAGCTGCAGTAAGCAGCAGCTTTCTGCAGCAGCTTATGGCAGCAGTATGAGCCCATTTAGCCCCTTTTAGCCATTAGTTTAACCCCACTTAGCCCCCTTTCCAGTTAGCCCATTGCCTTTATTAGTTAGCCCTTGTTAGATAGAATTTGCTAGCAGGTTGTTAGATATTTGTTAGTAGATGTTAGCTTATATGTTAGTGATTTCTTAGGATATGAGATGTTAGAATGTGAGAATTATTGGATATGTTAGTAGTGTGGGTTAGTAAGTGTATTAGATTAGTTAGTATCCTGCCTATGTAAGATGAGGGTTAGTATCCTAATAGAGCTAGTGAGTGTGATACTCTAAGACACTAGGAATGTGGAAGGGTGAGCTACTATGGTTGGATAGTGTTAGGAGGGTGCATTACAACAAAAAGGCCTATTAATAACGCTCGATAAGACGCATTGATGACGCCTGATACCTAAGCGTTATAAAAGTTCGAAATACCTTTTTTCTATGATGGTTTGGGTTAATTCTGGACTTTTTATAACGTTTATAAAACAAAGTGTTATTAATATTTTAGAAGGGTGGCAAACTTGTAATATTTTGCAAACTTATTAATACTAAGCGTTCCAACAACCTTCTTCTCCTTTCATTTCCCCTATCCTCCTCCTCTTCCTCTTTCTCCGCTCCCATGTTCAGAATTAGGGTTCGGTCCAGCGTCCAGGCCTAGGGGGCGCGACACCATCACCTCCATGGCCTCCGGCAACGACGTCATCATCCTCGGCACCAGCAAGGGCTGGATCATCCGCCACAACTTCGGCCTCGGTGACTCATTCGGTCCGTCCCAAAACCTAACCCTAATTTCCCACCCCCTTCTCCCTACGTTAATTTTTCCTCTTTCTTATGTTTAACCTCTTCGATCTGACGATCGCAGATCCCCTTCAAGATCCACATCTTCAAGGACCAAGACATTAAGGAGTGGCTCTGCCTCGAGGTCGAGAGGCTCGGGCTCAGCACAGTCATCATGGGGAGCAGGGGATTCGGTGCGTCCAGGAGGAGCAGCAAGGGACACCTCGGGAGCGTCAGTGACTACTGCGTGCACCACTGTGTCCGTCCCGTCGTCATCGTTAGGTATCCGGACGACGGCAATCCCACAGCGGCCGCAAAGGACGGCGACGCGGCAGCCGCGGCAGCGGAGGGAGTGGTGAAGCAGAAGGAGGTAGAGTTAGTTTCTGTACTGCTTCATTTTGGACGTCGTATTGTTTATTGGCTAACTATTTTTTTTCCCGGATTTATTTATTTTCTGCGGTATGGATCTCCTTGGTGAAGACGTTCAGCCTGCGTCGACAATCGGTACAGTCCCGCTGCTTACATTTAGTTCTCTTCTGCCATGTTCGTTGGTTAATATGGTAAATTTGGCAGCAGCTACTGTTGGTAGATTTCAACCGAAGGCCAAACTGAAGCCCAAAGCCAAGAAAGCAGTAGCATGTCCCACTGCTGTTGCTACTGGAGTTACAGAATCCATCGGTGTTCCTATGCCAGACTCCAGCAACTCTGTACCGGATGTTGGTTCCCTTGAATCAAATGTGACGCAAGACCCACTTCCTACAATGGGAGAACCGTTACCCCAGGATGGAGCTAATATTTCTGAGGGCCACACAAGTTTGCAAGGTGATTCCGAGATGCCAACCACAGAGGTGAAATAAGCTATTACCTCTCAGTTTATGATTTAAAATTTCACCGGAACTTATATTGGTGTCAATGATATATCAGACAACAACAACTACCATATAGTCGACTTAACCTATGGAGGATACACAATACAAAGCTACATGGCCTTCACAAATGCCCGACCATACTCCCTTCCACCACTACCATATAGTCTACTTAACCTGAGCTCCTAACCACTGATACAATGGCTATGGACTGGACAATGGTAATGTTGCTGCTACTGCTCGGTTCTAAGTCCCCTCCCCCTTGTCTAATTAACTGATGCAACCCTAACCAAGATACCCTTCATATCTCCTTTTAAGATACTGCTACTGCTAGCTTTCTATGCAGCAGGGGCTGATCATTAAAGATATGGGCTGAACAATTAGAGTTTAAGACTGATACTCTATGAGTATCAGTCGACTGAACTCACAAAGGGCTGCATTTAAATACACCCCAACTCAAGATTTCCTCTTCTAACTAAATGGACTGCCATATTTTCAAATCTAAACATCAAACAGAGCAGTGAGGTACTAGTTGACTGATCAAGAGGAATAAAGAGACTGAAATCAGAAATGAACTACACTCGAGCTTCCTAACCTCATGACTGATATCAACTGAACTCATCCACTCTCCTCCACTAGCTAACAGTGAAAGGCTAAAGGAGGGATTGAATAGTCAAATCTGAAACCTATTTGCCTATACTCAAACCTATTTGCCTATACTCTCCTCCACTAGCTAACAGTCCACTTAGACAAATGTCCATCCTCATGCTAGCACCAGTTAACACAATGTTCAAGTAATTGTTCCATCTTATATTGCATTGAGTTGTTTAGCCCCATCCTTTATTAGGCATTTAGTTCCCTTCCATGTTCAGATTCTATATATCATTAAGTTTCAGTCCATAGCTCTGTTCAGTCTTTGATCCATATATGATTTAGTCCCTGTTGGGACTTTGATTTCAACCCCTCTTTACTTAGCTAATTGAACAGTCATGCATCTTATACTTGTAGTAGTCATATCTTTGTGATTAGATGTTCAAATGATTCAGTCCCAAGCTTCATTTGTATCAGTCACCTCTGAACTTTCTGGTTCAGTCTTTAATTAGATATTCCAGTCCACTTTGGCACACTTTTTAGTCATATCCTCATTATTCAGTCCCTGTCTAACTGGGTTAGCTTTTGATTTATTTATGGTTTATTCTCTCTGAACTGATAAGTCTAGTCCTTACTTCTGATACAGTATTATATATATGTATTATAAGGGATCCTATTTTTATAGCAGCTATCTTATGTAAGGGAATGTATATTGTATCAGTAATCGAGTTGTATACCTCAGTCATTAGCCATATGTTTTGTATCAGTATTCCCCTCATATTTGTATCTGTCCAATAATTGGATATGTATCAGTCCATACCCTTGCAAACAGTTCACTGCTGGACAGGTTAGAATGAGAAACTTGGACTTGGAAGGCCACAACAGTAAGTGAGAGACAGGCCCTGCTTTGGACATTGGCGTCGTTGGAATTAATTTTTTTCTTGCAAAATCTCTGTAATAGTTTTTTATGGCTTCTATATAATGTTATAATTGTTCCCATTTTCATGAAAACTCTTTTCTAAGGGATTATTCTGTCAAGCTTGCTCCAGATATGGTGTCACGACCCGCACCCTGTGTAAGGGCACGAGAAGTGGGTACGTCCAGCCTACGCCACAGTGTCGGCGGTAGAACGCTGTCCTAGGTTACTATCTAATCAACAACTCACGCAATTATATAATGTACTTGTCAAATCTCAACTTCGAACGGAGGACAAGTATAGATATAATGAATCTCAATCACAGTCTAAGAACGATAAGATATCACAGAAGCTTATAACTAAAGACTAAATAACAACATTTTATAAACTACTAAATAATAATATTTCAAACAAACTCAAATACAAACTCATATCTCAAGTTATTACAATTCAAGTTCTAAAACATGAAAACTAAACCAAGTCTACTAGCTAGTCTCCCGATCACTCCTGAGTGTCGGGGCCATAGGTAGCTAAGTCATCTCCTGCTCCAAGGCAAGTAGGGCAAACATCCTCAGGGCAGTCATTTGTAATATTTTCAAAAGGTCCAGTCAGGACAGGAACGAGTACAATTCATCAAGAAATTTCAAGTAAATGACAGAGAACTATAAAGCAGTTATAGACAGTTTTATTGATGAATATGGTAGTTTGTATACAGGTAATGGTATAGAGAAACAGTTAAGATACAAGGGAAGTAAGGTAAGTAAAACAAGAGAAGAACCATAGCAAATAAGACTGTAAATAGAAACTAGCTGAACTAGAGCAACATGATATAAGTCCAGAATGTAAATGTAACAAGTGCAAAACCCAAGTAAAACCAGACAACATGAATCTGATACCAGGTGATTCCAGTACAAGATGAGTCCGGTATGAGGTGAGTCCAGTCGGTGGTCAAAGGTTCCAGGGTGATTCCAGTCTATACTCTAACAGTGTGTTTTAAAATACCGAGATCGACATGTAAACGGCTGTAGGTAATACGGCACACCGCATACTCGGCCAAGTGTGGGATGGCTATCATTCCAGAAAAATTCCAAGGGAGTGGTTCTAGTATTTGGGAATGTTCACATGTCTACTCCAATATTTCCCCGCCCACAAGTATAAGTGAATCCAGAAAACGACACGAGAAATCGAGATGAGTCCAGCCAAACATAATGATACCAGCAAAAGATTCCAGAGTGATTCCAGTAGGTGGTTCCAGTAGTGATTCCAGAAGGTGATGCCAGTAGTGGTTCCAGAAGGTGATGCTAATACTGGTTCCAGTATTTGATGCCAGACAAAATAGTATGTGTGTTGCATACATGAATCCAGAAATATCCATACGTGTTGTAAGAATCACATAAAACTAACTACAACTGAAGTACAGTAATTGACAAGTAAATGAAAGAACTATCAGAGAATGTACTCGCCTGATACTCTGAAAAGAGTAATGAAATATCAGATGTCTGCACCGGAGTCACAATGTCCTAAATAGAGCAGTATGGGTTATGACATGTTTAAAATAAGGTAAATGAAATCTACGATGCAATCTACATGATTTCTGGGTCAATCTAGGTCAAAGTCAAACTCTAGTCAACTCTGGGTCAAACTGGTCAACTGTCTAGGTCAAACTAGGACCAAATCAAACTTGGTCAACTCTGGGTCAACTACACTAGTCAAATAGGTCGATCCTAGTCTAGTCAAGACTTACTAGGCCTAACCAAGCCTAGGCTAGCATACTAACACAATCACAAGGCAATGTGATCAACAACAATGCATAATAACTTAGATATTATATAAATACATACCCTTCCTCCATACATTGCATACATACATGTATAACATTATATAATATATAGTATATCGAAAGAGTGGGGGAAAAATGGAGTGTATGTGTCAAGTGTCGCAATATACAGGATGTGTGTGTGGGTATAGGTTAATGGTGACTATGGCATGCATTCATCTCATTACCCACATTACCTTTCATTACACAACCTACATGCTTGCATTCATCCATTTCTTCTTGCATTGCATATGCATACAATTTATTCCTATACATAACATACATGTTTTCAATGTGAATAGAAGAAAACTGAAATAGAAAAAAGGGAAGGGGATTCTCAGGTTTTCACTACAGTGAAACCAAACCCATCACTCCCTCGAAATCTCAGGTTTTTCTATATTGGGATTTCTCAGTTTGTGAGTAAAGTGTCAAGCTGTTGAACTGTGAAGGCAATATGTGTGTGATAATAGTGTGCAAGTCTCAGTTAACTATCAATAGGAATCTCAAGAATATACATATATACCTATGTTTAGTTAGAAACTAAACTCAATTTCAGTTTATAACTAAAACCCCAAGCTCAGTTTGTGAATCTTGAACCATCTCAGGAAACTCATAGTTAACATATCATTCTCAGGTTCATCCCCCATTTCAGTTTTTAGAGAAAAAAAAGGTAACTGTTACATAAACAGTGATCATCATGAGCAGGGGTTAGCAGTGTATGGTGTGCCTGTGTGTGGATATCAGTATTTACCAATCCCAGATTTCAGATTAACATAATCATAGATACATACCTAATCAATGATTCATATAAATATTCAATGATCAGTTTGATAGGTTAAATTTTCAGATTCACATAGGGGTGATTGAACCTCAGGTTTACAAGTGTTGACAGTCAGTAAACTAGAAAAAAATGGGAATTCAAGGTTCAAAACCAATTATAATTCGAACGCAAAACATCCAATTTCCCATACAATCACAAACCAACATTGCAGCTCACTTTTATACATGTATACGAATTAATATGGTAATTAATCATTAAAGAAATTCAGCTTAAATAGAATCAAATTTCAGAATTTGTGAACAGTGCATAGTGTATCAGGAATTGGAAAAACATGTGAATCGACAATCAAGATCATGTTAATATATCAATTTAATGGTTGATAATTAAGGCAGCACATGTGTACGTGTCAAGGGAGTCCAAATGTGTCCTAAAATCTGGACACGAAGTATCCAATTTCGAAGTGGCAAAATACCAGAAACTGGCAGTGAAGGCTGCCTCATGCTTGCGTGTCGAGTCGTTGTGGACTCGACACAGGGCTCGATATGACCCGTGCTCGTGCACAGTCCTAGAGGGGAGATAGGGGTACGTGTCTTAGTGCCTGAGTCAAGTCGTTGTCGTGTCGTATCGACGTTATTAGGGCGTATCAGTGACACAAAAAATGCGTGCACAGTGTTGGGCAAAACACGTGCACACGCTATTTCTTTGCGCACACACATCGAGGTCCCACGAAATTTTGTAGGTCTCATTTCAGTCATTAGGACAATACGTGTACCAAGTTTCATGGCTTGAGTCGCCGTGTCGTGTCCGCTAGGACGCCCGAGCAGCAGGACACTGCACGACAGTGTCGTGCAGCGTGTTCGTGTCCATTTTGGACATGGACACGGCTCTAAAACGTGCTCAGTGTATTTGATTCGTGATCAGCATGCCAAGGGCTTCATTTTGAAATTAATAATATTTATTTCTCACAAGCATTTCAACAAATACGTTATTAAAAATACCGATACGTGTCCGATACGGACACGAAATGGACACGGATTCCTACCAAACTTGGGCTACACCTAAGGGAACCCTAAATGAATGAATCTATAAAGAGAAATCATGATTTCAATGGGTGTAGATAGGTTTACCTATTGAGAGCTAGAATCTCAATGTAAAGAGCCTCAAATTGACGTCTTCCTCGATTTCTCCGATTCAACCGTCCTCGAACCTTGCTAGCAAGCACCCACAAGTATCCTCTACTGTAGGGGATGATGATGCAATTGATTTGACTCAATTTGGGCTCAATTTGGATTAATGGGGAGAGTTTTAGGGAAGAACAAGTAGGGCTTTTTCTAGGTTTTCTAAAGGAGGCAATTATTTCTTAAGTGTGATACTTATAGGAGGGAGGGGGCTTGTATGGCTGTTGAAAACATTAGGGTTAGGATTTTAGATGAGTGGTTGAGGTTCCTCCACCCAATTTCCAAGCTTCATATTGGTCCAAGGCTTCTTTTCACAAATATCTTAAAAAGAAATATCTTTCCTAATAATATCTAGATATTACTAACCTTGGCACTTTGTAGGAATGTTCTAACCCTAATTTTAACCTCATGACTAATCTAGGTTAGGTTAACTTCTAGGTTAAGGCTTCACAAAAGACTAGCACAATATTTAATTAATATAAATTACAAATTCACAAAATTGTCAAAATGACCAAAATACCCTTAGGCTAAAAATTGGTAATATGAAATTCTAATCAAGGGGATAGGCTCCTTTGGTCATGGTTAGTCTCTAGGCTTAGCAAAACTAGGGTTTAGCTAGTTAACCATCAAAAATATTAATCAATATTTTAAATAGTTTTAAATTGATTAAAAATCACTAAAATCATAATATGATTTAAATATCATTATTAAATAATTATAATCACAAAATTTCAAAATTACCCTTATTTGGAAAATTGGGTGTTACAAGTCTATCCTACTTAGAAGAATTTCGTCCTCGAAATTAAGATGATCGTACTCCTCCTAGGTCAAAACCCCAATCAAACAAGGTCGAAAGATAACATACAATCATAGTCCTACTGGTCGTGATTCTACAGTCTCGAACAAGACAACTACGCTATCTAGCATATCACAAGCATATCCTGATAGGTACTAATGGAAATCACACATGAAGGTGGGAGAGAAGAACAAGGAGGTCAAACCTGCTAACCCGTCACCTGCAACGTCAGAATCCTCGACTGCCATAGCAAAAGCTCCACCCCTCTGGTGCTGAGCTACAGGTGGCCTAACTCCCCCAAGAGGAGGTGCAACGGGACAATCTATCATCTTGTGAGCACCAGACCCACAGAATAGACAAACCTTCAGTCTCCTCCTACAAGACTCCCAAACATGCCCTGCCTTCTTGCAGTAGGCACAAGTCATCACCCTGCGGTCCTGTCCTCTAGGCTGATGTTGTGCCTGCTGTACTCTCACTGGTGCTTGTGCCTGCTGAGCCTGCACATGGGGCCTCTTGGCCTGACCCCCGCTGCTGCTACCACCCTGGAAGTCCCGACCCCTCTTCAACTTCAATCCCAGGTCGTCCTCTGCTGCCATAGCCCCAGAAAATATCTCCGCGTAGGTAGCGTTCCGATCGCTCTTAGTCAGCGACCGAACCTCCCTAATCAAGCCTCGACGGAACTTCCTCGCCTTCGTCTTCTCAGTCAAGTCATCAATGAACGGGGCCAATCTATAAAATTCTCCAGCATACTCAGCTACCGTCTGGTTCCCCTGAACCAGACCCTCAAACTGTGCCTCGATGCCTCCCAAGGCCACATCAGGAAAGAACTGCTCCTTAAACAGCTCCTTGAACTAGGCCCAAGTCTGGCCCTCAACTCCCACCCTGGGATCCGTCTGATACCACGCATGGGCTAAGTCCTGCATCTGACTGCCCGCCGCCTCGATATGGAGTCGAGCTGGTATCTCCGCCAGTCAGAATATCTCCTCGATGTGCTCGATCCAATCGTCTGTAAAATGGATGCCCTCTGTGCCCAGGAACTCTCTAGGATGCATCTTCTAAAAATCCTGGATATCCTTCTCCTTCCGGTAAGGCTGCTGATGCTTCCCCCGAGCAGTCACCATCTCTACTGTAGTACAAACCAGCTGGTAGGCCTCGTCAATCCCCTGACGATAATCGGCAGTCTGTCGCTGCTGCTGCTGCTGGTGGGACTCCAAGATCATCTCCACAAATGAAAACAGGTGCGCAGTGTCAACCAATCCTGCAGGTGGCTGCTGATGCTGCTGCTGAAACATCTCAGGAATGACTGGGGTCGCCCTCTGAACAAGTGGAGGCATACCCCCAATGGCTACAGCAGCTCCTGTCTGATCAGGAACAGAAGGTGCTACAGTCTCAACAGGCTGCTGCAATGAACGAGAGGTGGCAGACCCCTCTCTAGCGGCTACTGTACCAGAGTAATGTGATCGTGTCTCCACCATCCTGAAGACAGATCGAAAAGGAAGTCAATACTGAGCTCGAATCGATAAATCAAAGGAGGACAGTTTTTTGCAAAGAAGACAAGTCAGTAAGATATGTAGATGGCATGAATTGAAGCAGAATTTTTCCTAACTGTGATTGAGTACCTCTCCATTTAAACCTATTTCTCAATCCTATCGCAGGCTGTAGTGATACTCTAGTTCGAATACCACTACATAAACTCGACTTGCGTGGGCCACCACTAGAAATGTGTCACGACCCGCACCCTGTGTAGGGGCACGAGAAGTGGGTACGTCCAGCCTACGCCGCAGTGTCGGCGGTAGAACGCTATCCTAGGTTACTATCTAATCAACAACTCACGCAATTATATAATGTACTTGTCAAATCTCAACTCCGAACGGAGGACAAGTATAGATATAATGAATCTCAATCACAGTCTAAGAACGATAAGATATCACAGAAGTTTATAACTAAAGACTAAATAACAACATTTTATAAACTACTAAATAATAATATCTCAAACAAACTCAAATACAAACTCATATCTCAAGTTATTATAATTCAAGTTCTAAAACATGAAAACTAAACCAAGTCTACTAGCTAGTCTCCCGATCACTCCTGATTGTCGGGGCCATAGGTAGCTAAGTCATCTCCTGCTCCAAGGTAAGTAGGGCAAACGTCTTCGGGGCAGTCATCTGTAATATTTTCAACAGGTCCAGTCAGGACAGGAACGAGTACAATTTATCAAAAAATTTTAAGTAAATGACAGAGAACTATAAAGCAGTTATAGACAGTTTTATTGATGAATATGGTATTTTGTATACAGGTGATGGTATAGAGAAACAGTTAAGATACAAGGGAAGTAAGGTAAGTAAAACAAGAGAAAAACCATAGAAAATAAGACTGTAAATAGAAACTAGCTGAACTAGAGCAACATGATATAAGTCCAGAATGTAAATGTAACAAGTACAAAACCCAAGTAAAACCAGACAACATGAATCTGATACCAGGTGATTCCAGTACAAGATGAGTCCGGTATAAGGTGAGTCCAGTCGGTGATCAAAGGTTCCAGGGTGATTCCAGTCTATACTCTAACAGTGTGTTTTAAAATATCGTGATCGACATGTAAACGGCTATAGGTAATACGGCACACCGCACACTAGGCCAAGTGTGGGATGGCTATCGTTCCAGAAAAATTCTAAGGGAGTGGTTCCAGTATTTGGGAATGTTCACATGTCTACTCCAATATTTCCTCGCCCACAAGTACAAGTGAATCCAGAAAACGACACGAGAAATCGAGATGAGTCCAGCCAAACATAATGATACCAGCAAAAGATTCCAGAGTGATTCCAGTAGGTGGTTCCAGTAGTGATTCCAGAAGGTGATGCCAGTAGTGGTTCCAGAAGGTGATGCTAATACTGGTTCCAGTATTTGATGCCAGACAAAATAGTATGTGTGTTGCATACATGAATCCAGAAATATCCATACGTGTTGTAAGAATCACATAAAACTAACTAGAACTGAAGTACAGTAATTGACAAGTAAATGAAAGAACTATCAGAGAATGTACTCGCCTGATACTCTGAAAAGAGTAATGAAATATCAGATGTCTGTACCGGAGTCACAATGTCCTAAATAGAGCAGTATGGGTTATGACATGTTTAAAATAAGGTAAATGAAATCTACGATGCAATCTACATGATTTCTGGGTCAATCTAGGTCAAAGTCAAACTCTAGTCAACTCTGGGTCAAACTGGTCAACTGTCTAGGTCAAACTAGGACCAAATCAAACTTGGTCAACTCTGGGTCAACTACACTAGTCAAATAGGTCGATCCTAGTCCAGTCAAGACTTACTAGGCCTAACCAAGCCTAGGCTAGCATACTAACACAATCACAAGGCAATGTGATCAACAACAATGCATAATAACTTAGATATTATATAAATACATACCCTTCCTCCATACATTGCATACATACATGTATAACATTATATAATATATAGTATATCGAAAGAGTGGGGGAAAAAGGGAGTGTATGTGTCAAGTGTCGCAATATACAGGATGTGTGTGTGGGTATAGGTTAATGGTGACTATGGCATGCATTCATCTCATTACCCACATTACCTTTCATTACACAACCTACATGCTTGCATTCATCCATTTCTTCTTGCATTGCATATGCATACATTTTATTCCTGTACATAACATACATGCTTTCAATATGAATAGAAGAAAATTGAAATGGAAAAAAGGGAAGGGGATTCTCAGGTTTTTACTACAGTGAAACCAAACCCATCACTCCCTCGAAATCTCAGGTTTTCCTACATTGGGATTTCTCAGTTTGTGAGTAAAGTGTCAACCTGTTGAACTGTGAAGGAAATGTGTGTGTGATAATAGTGTGCAAGTCTCAGTTAACTGTCAATAGGAATCTCAGGAATATACATATATACCTATGTTCAGTTAGAAACTAAACTCAATTTCAGTTTATAACTAAAACCCCAAGCTCAGTTTGTGAATCCTGAACCATCTCAGGAAACTCATAGTTAACATATCATTCTCAGGTTCATCCTCCATTTCAATTTTTAGAGGAAAAAAAGGTAGCAGTTACATAAACAGTGATTATCATGAGCTGGGTTTAGCAGTGTATGGTGTGCCTGTGTGTGGATATCAGTGTTTACCAATCCCAGATTTCAGATTAACATAATCATAGATACATACCTAATCAATGGTTCATATAAATACTTAATGATCAGTTTGATAGGTTAAATTTTCAGATTCATATAGGGGTGATTGAACCTCAGAATTACATGTGTTGACAGTCAGTAAACTAGAAAAAAAAGGGAATTCAAGGTTCAAAACCAATTACAATTCGAACCCAAAACATCCAATTTCCCATACAATCACAAACCAACATTGCAGCTCACTATTATACATGTATACAAATTAATATGGTAATTAATCATTAAAGAAATTCAGCTTAAATAGAATCAAATTTCAGAATTTGTGAACAATGCATAGTGTATCAAGAATTGGAAAAACATGCAAATCGACAATCAAGATCATGTTAATATGTCAATTTAATGGTTGATAATTAAGGCAGCACATGTGTACGTGTTAAGGGAGTCTAAATGTGTCCCAAAATTTGGACACGAAGTGTCAAATTTTGAAGTGGCAAAATACCAGAAACTGGCAGTGAAGGCTGCCTCGTGCTTGCGTGTCGAGTCGTTGTGGACTCGACACAGGGCTCGATATGACCCGTGCTCGTGCACAGTCCTAGAGGGGATATAGGGGTACGTGTCTTAGTGCCAGAGTGGACTCGTTGTCGTGTCGTGTCGACGTTTTTAGGGCGTATCAGTGACACAAAAAATGCGTACACAGTGTTGGACAAAACACGTGCACATGTAATTTCTTCGCACACACACATCGAGGTCCCACAAAATTATGTGGGTCTCGTGTCAGTCATTTGGACAACACGTGTACCAAGTTTCGTGGCTTGAGTCACCGTGTCGTGTCCGTTAGGACGCCCGAGCAGCAGGACACTGCACGACAGTGTTGTACAGCGTGTTCGTGTCCATTTTGGACACGAACACGGCTCTAAAACGTGCTCAGTGTATTTGATTCGTGATCAGCATGCCAAGGGATTCAAAATCATGTAATTAGTTTTTAAAATTAACAATATTTATTTCTCACAAGCATTTCAACAAATACGTTGTTAAAAACTCCGATATGTGTCCGATACGGACACGAAATGGACATGAATTCCTACCAAACTTGGGCTACATCTAGGGAAACCCTAAATGAATGAATCTATGAAGAAAAATCATGATTTCAATGGGTGTAGATAGGTTTACCTATTGAGAGCTAGAATCTCAATGTGAAGAGCCTCAAATCGACGTCTTCCTCGATTTCTCCGGTTCAACCGTCCTCGAACCTTGCTAGCAAGCACCCACAAGTATCCTCTACTGTAGGGGATGATGATGCAATTGATTTGACTCAATTTGGGCTCAATTTGGATTAATGAGGAGAGTTTTAGGGAAGAACGAGTAGGGCTTTTTCTAGGTTTTCTAAAGGAGGCAATTATTTCTTAAGTGTGATATTATAGGAGGGAGGGGGCTTGTATGGCTGTTGCAAACATTAGGGTTAGGATTTTAGATGTGTGGTTGAGGTTCCTCCACCCAATTTCTAAGCTTCCTATTGGTCCAAGGCTTCTTTTCACAAATATCTTAAAAAGAAATATCTTTCCTAATAATATCTAGATATTACTAACCTTGGCACTTAGTAGGAATGTTCTAACCCTAATTTTAACCTCATAACTAATCTAGGTTAGGTTAACTTCTAGGTTAAGGCTTCACAAAAGACTAGCACAATATTTAATTAATATAAATTACAAATTCACAAAATTGTCAAAATGACCAAAATACCCTTAGGCTAAATATTGGTAATATGAAATTATAATCACGTGCCTAGGCTCCTTTGGTCATGGTTAGTCTCTAGGCTTAGCAAAACTAGGGTTTAGCTAGTTAACCATCAAAAACATTAATCAATATTTTAAATAGTTTTAAATTGATTAAAAATCACTAAAAATCACAATATGATTTAAATATCATTATTAAATGATTATAATCACAAAATTTCAAAATTACCTCATTTGGAAAACTGGGTGTTACATATGGGACAAATACCTGATCTCTATCATGACCTAGTATGGTTTTTTTTTCTTTTCTCTTGATATTTCATGATTAGATTTGATTTTTAGGCCTGACAATTATATGGATTGATTTGGTTGTCTTCTCTTTTTCTCAGGATTTTACTAGTGTTCCGGCTGTCGTTGATCTTTCATGATTATTGGTTATGTGGCCAAGTTTTGATGTGGACAATTTTGGTAGTTGTAAATATATATATATGTATTTGGATATTCTATTTTGAGAATGTAATGAAGATGTTGATATGTACTCTATTTTGAGAAATATAATAAAGATGATGATATATAATGTTAAGTTTTTGGAATGTAATATATAATATGCAGTATAGAGCGTTATTAATATGCTAATTTGAATAGTATAAAGTATTATCTATTCATAACGTTTTACAAAAGTCCTGAATTATGCAATATATATTAAATATTCATAACGCTTTTATAGAAACTATTCATGACGGTTTTTTTATAACGTTTTTTAAAAAACATTTATAACACCCGTTTTCATAACGGTTGCTTTAAAAAAAAGCATCATGGTTTGTCATTAATGACGCTTTTTAGCCGTCATTAAAAGGGTTTTTTTTGTAGTGGTGGTATCTCAAGATACCATAGGATGTCCCATGATACCTTAAGGTATGTTGAGAACGACTAACATGGGGATAAGATGGACTGGATGGGATAGATACCTAGATTTCTTGGTTGGTAATATCTAGATAGGTTAGTGTCTAACTACCCTAAGAAGCCTAGGTCAGTCTACCAAGGTTAGGAAGGGTTGCCTTTGTATCGGAGAAAGGTATTGGGAATACTTTGGAAAGGGTAAAAGTATTGGGGTAAGTCTAAGATTTGGGTTTGATTGTTAAGATGGGATTAGATATAGGTTATATTGTTAGGTAATGGTCAGAATTAGTGCTCTTAGACTAGTTTTGACCTCGGTTGACCATTTTGACCAAAAGTCAAAAAAAGTCAACCGAAAGTCAAACTTAGCCTAAAAGTGACTAGAACTTGACTGGACTCAACTAGAGTTGACTCGTTGACCAAAAGTCAACTATTAGTCAATATTAGACTAGTTTGACCTATATTTGACCAGAGTTGACCAGTTGACCAAAAGTCAACTGTAAGTCACCTTTGGCCCAGATTGACCTAGTTTGACTTGGATTGACTTCCTGTGACCTTGTTTGTTCTAGTGTGTCTCTGTATGACCTAGTTTGCTTCAGTATAACCTAGTTTGGCTTAGACTTGCATATCATGACTTGATTATCTTTCCTTTCATTATTAAACCCTGTTTTGACTCATGGTATCTCATCTTTAGGTCTGTGATTACTCTGAGCATCTGTTCACCGTATCAGCTCAGGACCGCAGGCAAGTACATTCACTGATAGTTTTTATTATCATGATATCTGCTATATCCGATTCAGTTGTAGTGTCTTACTTGATTTCTGATACGATAATTTCATGGACTAGTATACGACGAATCTTGTCATGAGATGTTGTTCCTGGATTACTTGATATATTGGTATATTGCTCGACTTGTTACCTGTACTTGTATAGACATTGACTTGGGAGTGGGCTGGCCCCCTACTTTTGAGTCCTATATCATGATGTGTCATGTCCGGATCCATTATACTATTCGGGGATGGGGAGTTATTAGTGGTTGTGTGATCAAATCCCTACTTGTTCTTCACACTCGTACCTGTTACTTGTTCATAGCTATACCCTCGTCTCACGATCGGTAAAGCCTGACCCTACTTGTTCATAGCTTTCCATGGTGGCCGGCCTGATCTTGCTCTTTTGTACACATGTTCATAGCAGGTCAGATGGAACAGCCTGATCTAGACCTAAGCCGATCACATAGTGCACTAATAATTCATGGCACCTTTTATGTTTACTTTTATACATCATATATCCCTGTTCTATTCTATATTCCTGTATTATCACCATGACATGATATCCTGTTTCACATACCCAGTTATATTTCCTGCTTTGATATTTGTCTTATATTTTATTATGATTGTCTCTTATAGAATTTGTCAATTCATATGGAACTGCTGTTAGTGTTTGTACTTGCTCATTTTCCTGACAGGATACCGTTGATATATTACAGATGATTTTTAGGAAGACTGCCCGACCTACTATGGGGTCGGGGCAGATGGAGACTTGGCTAGGACTGTGACCTGGCAGTTGAGCCACTAGACTTTGCACACCTGGACTAGTATAGTTTAGTTAGGTTTGCCTGGACTACGATCCAGCTAGTGCTTTCAGACTGTAGTATTTTATATAATATTTTGAGTTTCTGTGATGTGTTCATATCTCTGAGCTTGTGTTGGATCTTAAACTTATTTTCTGTTTTCACTTCTATCATATTTTCATTTCGTGCTATCTATCCTAGTTTGTCTTGTGATTGAGTTATGCCATATTATACCTCCGTGCGAAGATGGTAGGTACCCTTATATTTTGTCTAGTTGTAGTATTTATAGACGACCTATACAGCGTTCTATCGCCGATTCTGCGGCGTAGGCTGGGCATACCCACGTTCTCGTGCCCTTCCTCAGGGTGCGGATCGTGACACCTCCCCCCCTCCAGCCACCGCCCGCCCACAACCCCCTTCCGCAGGCCCCCCTCCTGCGACCCGCCCGCCACTTCGGCTCCCCTCCTGCCACTCACCCGTCCCCTCCAGCCACCATGCGCGAAGAGGGAGGGTCGGTGTAAGCATGGTGGGGGGAGCGAAGATGGTGGCAGGGTCGTGTAGGGTGGTGGGGACGAGGGTGGCTGGTGGGGGCGGGGTGGGGGTGGGGGTGGAGGCAGCAGGGAACAGGATAGGGAGGTGAGTGGTGAGCCGGCGGCGGAAGGGGGGAGAGGGGATGGGTTGGGTTGGAAAGTGAAAGGAGGGATAATTTTGTCCTTTTTTAAATTTTGGGTATCAAATTGAAAATATTAAATAGTTGATGGTATCAAGTTGTCGAGTAAAAAAGTTTAGGATATCAAATTAAAAAACTGAAATAGTTGAGGGCATCAAATTGCAATTAAGCCATATAAATATTGCTCCACCGTCTTGAGTCCAACGTCCACTTTCAATAATTCAAATCCTTGAAAAAATGTACATAGGTTGAACTATTTTTTTCTTTTTTCAGGACTTCTAATCGACAAGAAGTAGAGACAATGATTCCTTTTAGTTCATATCTCCATATCCTAACTGAACCAAACATTCAAACTCATGAATCATCTTCATCTCTATCTACTTTCATAGTTAATGAATCAGAAATCGGTATCCAAACAGCCGCTTAAAAAAGTAATGTATCTTTATCGAATTGGTGAGTGTGGGGAAATTAACCACATAACTTAAAGTAGTATGTTTTTAACTGGTATACTAGATTTTTCGCTGGACTGGTACGAGAGTTGACGTATCATAAGTGTTAGAAATTGATTGTACTTCACTGATCAGTTCTGCGAAGTTGAATATGTCGTCGAGGCTTGAATCGTGCATTTAGCAGCACTTTCCTTAAAGTGTTTCAGGCACTCCGGTAACGTCTTGGAGTCAGCACGCCAGAACACCCAGGATAAGACAGCATTTCTGCCGGAGGTTCGCTAGACGCTGTGAGACACCGGCGTAGAGAAGAACACCTTAGTAGATGCAACACAAGATTTGAACCTAACCTTAGTAGATGCAACACAAGATTTTATCGAAATCTCTGGTAGCTGGGCTTTGAACCAGTTATTCCTTGTGATAAAATCGGTGTTACTTTACACACATTCTTTTGCAGTTCTTCGCCTACATCTTCCGCTTAGCACTATTAATGGCCATGTGCTGATCTTCCAGATCTTACTGAGATGGCACCATCTCTAAATTCACATAGGTGAAGTTCTTTCAGTATCTCCGTTGCTTTATAGATACATGTCAACATTACTGAACTTCATTAAGAGTTTTATAAACTCAACCCTCAAATTACAATAGTCGACATAATCATGTCGTATACATCCAAATCAACAGTTTTTTGTTACCTATTGAATCTAAGGTTAAGGTTTTCTTAACATTAGATTGGGTTGCCACTGTTGTTGGAACTCTTACTCAAGGAGTTTCAATCCCATACCTCTCGAGGTAGACTTTACTAAATCCCTAGCTAGTGGTTTAATAAAGGGATCAGCTAAGTTATAGCTGGTACTCACATACGTAAGAGAAATGACTCCATCTTTGATCAATTTCCTTACGTAGGTATGTCTTAGACTTATATGTCCAGACTTCCCATTATACACTTCGTTGTAGGCTCTTGCTAGAGTAGCTTGACTATCGCAATGTATTGACACTTTTGATACATTTTCTTTAGCCAGCGGAACTTCTAATAGAAGATCCCTCAACCACTCAGCTTCTTTTCCTGCAAAAGCTGGAGCCACAAACTCTGACTCCATGGTCGAATGGGTAATACACGTTTGTTTCTTGCTCTTCCAAGAAACTGCCCCTCCGGCTAGCGTAAATACCCAACCTGTCATAGATTTGTTATCCCCGACATTTGATATCCAACTAGCGTCGGTATATCCTTCTAATACGGCAGGAAATCTACCATATTGTAATCCAAGATTCTTGGTTTTCAAAAGATAACCAAAGATTCTTCCGATAGCCCTCCAATGCTCATTATTAGGGTTGCTAGTAAATCCACTCATTTTACTAACTGTAAATGCTATATCAGGTCTTGTGCATTGCATTAAATACATAAGACATCCAATAGCACTTGCGTATTCTAATTGAGCGACGGCTCTTCCAGAATTCTTTTCTAGTTTAACACTTGGATCAAATGGAGTGTTCACTTCTTTGAAATTTAGGTGTTTGAACTTGTCTAGCACTTTCTCAACATAGTGCGACTGCGTAAGTTCAAAACCCCCACTGTTTTGTATTACTTTGATCCCCAAAATAGTGTTAACTTTTCCAAGATCTTTTATCTTGAATGTGGAAGTTAGAAACCTCTTCGTTTCTGTAATTCCACTCATCTTATTGCTAATGATCAACATATCATCAACGTAAAGACAAAGAAATATCACAATATTTCTATATACTTTAGTGTATAAACACTTATCACAAACATTGTGAACAAAGTCATTAGAAATTATGACTGAGTCAAATTTCTGATGCCACTGCTTTGGTGCTTGTTTTAATCCGTACAAAGATTTAACAAGTTTGTATACCTTTTGTTCATTTTTCGGGAGCACGAACCCTTCCGGTTGCTCCATGTAAATCTCCTTATCGAGATCTCCATTTAAGAATTTTGTTTTGACATCCATCTGATGAAAATTAAGATGATGTAATGAAGCTAACGCAAACAATATTCTAATTGTAGTCGTTCTTGCTACTGGTGCATATGTGTCAAAATAATCAATTCCTTCTTTTTGTCGAAATCCTTTGGCTACTAGTCTAGCCTTGTAGGTGTTTAAAGTACCATCACTATGATACTTTTTCCTGAACACCCACTTACATCCAATAGGTCTTGACCCTTTGGGCAGATCGACAATTTCCCAAGTATGGTTAGACATTATCGAATCTATCTCATCTTGGATAACATCTTTCCAAAAAGATGAGTCCCGCGAAGCTATTGCTTCCTTAAAGCTTTTAGGATCATCTTCCACCTGAAGAATGATAGAAATCTTTCGAATATATTTCTCTGTATTTCCTTTCACTAAGTAAAAGGAAATAAGTTGAGAATCTATTTCGTCAGGTCCTAGATCCTTTATCTTTCGAACTCTCTTGCTGATCCGAAGCTCGGGTTGTTTTTCAACTAACCGTGAAGAACTCTCCTCACGAGACTCTTCATTAGCAGGAATTTCAGGATCCTTATTCTTAGTAATAAGGTTCTCGAAAAATTCCACATCTCTGGATTCGACAATAATGTTAGACTCTAAGTTTAAAAGTCTATATGCCTTACTATTGGCAGCATAACCTACAAAAGCACTTTTGATTCCACGAGGACTTAATTTGGTCCTTTTAGGATCCATATTTTTGTAATAAGCTATGCACTCCCACACTCTAAAATAACTGTTATTAGGCTTACGGCCTTTCCATATCTCATATGGTGAAATACCAGTTTTCTTCAAAGGAATTTGATTCATTATATGACATGCAGTAAGTAAAGCTTCTCCCCACAAACTAAATGGTAATTCAGAATACATTAGCATTGCATTTATCATTTCTTGATACGTTCTATTTTTTCTTTCTGCTAGTCCATTCTGTTGAGGTGTCCGTGGTGCAGAACATTCATGAATAATACCGTTTTCTTCACAGAAGGTATTAAATTTAAAAGAAAAATATTCACCACCTCTATCACTTCTAAGTATTTTAATCTTTCTACCAAGTTGATTTTTAACCTCTGATTTATATATTTTAAAAGCATTAAAGGCTTCATCTTTATGCTTTAATAAATGTACATATGTAAATCTAGAGCAATCATCAATAAAGGTAATAAAGTATTTATTACCTCCTCGAGATAATGTGCCATTAAATTCACATAAATCAGAGTGAACTAAATCTATTAGATTGGTATTACACTCTACACTGTGAAAAGGTTTTTTTAATCAATTTAGATTTTGCACAAATTTCACACTTTTCTAAATCTTCAGAATTGCATGAAATTAATCCAGATTTAATTAACCTTTTCATAGTGCTAATACCTATATGCGCTAATCTACTATGCCATAAAGTAGATGACTCAATCATGTAAGCAGAAGTAGAAACTTTATTAATATTATTCTCAATGATACAAAGTTTTGTCATACCCTCATCGGCATATCCCTTTCCTACAAAAACTCCATTACGGGTCAATATTAATTTGCCCGACTCAAAAACAGACTTTATTCTAGGTTTACCCAACAAGACTCCACTAACGAGGTTCCTACTCATATCCGGGACGTGAAGTACGTTAGTCAGAGTTACTTTCTTTCGGAAGTGAATTGGATTTCCACATCACCTGTTCCCACGACAGTTGAATGTCCTTCATTTTCCATCTGAACTTCTTGTCCATCATTGACTTCAGAATAGGTCTTGAATGCTGCTTTGTCGTATGAAACATGAACGGTAGCACAAGTATCGTACCACCATCCTGGTGCCTTCCCTTTGACCGTCATGAGTTTGCTCACCGTAGCAATTATGTCATCTGTCTCAGTGAGATTTACCTCGCTGTTTTGGGTCTTTCGAACCCGACAGTCTCTGGCATAATGTCCTGCTTTGCCACATACAAAATAGCCGGTCTTAGGTCCTTTGGCGTTGCCGGAGTTCTTGAACTTTTGTTGGTCCTTCTTAGGACTGAGAAAGTTCTTCTTTCCTGCAGGCCTCTTGCCTTTCGCGCTCACCGCGTTAGCTTTAGAAACTCCGTTGTTCTCGGATTTTTGTCTTTCCTTCGATTCCTCTTCGATTCGAAGGTGTTTTTGAATCTGTTCCAGTGAAAAATCCTCAGAGCTGTGAAGTAGTTTCTTCCGATAACTATTCCAAGATGCTGGCAATTTAGTAATTATAGCACCAACTTGGAATGGTTCCTGAAGTTCTATCTTCACTGCCCTGAGTTTGTTGACTAGAACTTGTAGTTCGTGTACTTGGGCCAGTATAGGCTTTGTATCAACCATTTTGTAATCAAAATACTTTAATATAAGAAATTTTTTTGTACCTTCTTCTTCTGCTCTGAATTTGAATTCCAGAGCCTTCCAGATGTCAATTGCCGAAGGATTTTTGTGTAGAGGTCGTACAGTCTGGCCGACAGGGTGTTCAGAATGTGACCACGGGACAGCAGTTCGTCCTCTTTGCACTTTTTATGTTCTGCCTTGACCGCATCAGAATCTGCTGCAGTGGGTTCTGGAATGGGTGGTAGATCTGGATCGAGGACGTAGTAGATCTTTAGTGCTGTCAGGAGAAAGATCATCTTGTCCTGCCAGCGTGTGAAGTTTGTCCCGTCGAAGCAATCTAGTTTTACTAGATCCTGATTCATGACCTTGATGCTCAAAATTGCAGCCTCGGACGCCATAATTTGAAACACTTTAAGATTGTTAGAAATTGATTGTACTTCACTGACCAGTTTTTCGAAGTTGAATATGTCGTCGAGGCTTGAGTCGTGCATTTAGCAGCACTTTCCTTAAAGTGTTTCGGGCACTCCGGTAACGTCTTGGAGTCAGCACGCCAGAACACCCAGGATAAGACAACCTTTCTGCCGGAGGTTCACTAGACGCTGTGAGACACCGGCGAAGGGAAGAACACCTTTATGGAAACTTTGGAATAGAAAAGAAAGAGGAATGAATACTCAGATTCTGTGTGTTTTGAACTCAGAAATCTGTTGTATTTATCGATGAATTAGTGTTGTTTTGTGAAGTCGCCCACGTTGCCTAAGTGCACAAGTGCGTCTACAATGCGCCACTATCGTCTCTACGCCCGAGCTCGTGCCCGATCCCGATCCAGAGCCCGAGTCGGAGCCAGTGTTGTCGGTGGCAACACCGGCTACATTTTCATGAAGAGGTTAAAACAACAACCATTTGTCACCCACTAGCAACCCTTTGGTTGTTGCACACTCCACATGAGTGCACATTCCTATTTAAGCACTCCCAAAACCTTTCTTTTTTCTGATGTGGGACTAAAGTCCCTTTTCTTTCCTTTTCATCTTTTAAGAACAACAAGGGAATTAATTAATTCCAACAATAAGGACCTTCACCAATTTAGTAGAAGTTACATAGACCTAAATCAAATTTCCACTAAGTATATACAAAGGAAAAGGTACTGCTTTAAAGTATGTGCACTTGTGAGTGAAAGTATGTGAGAGAAGAGTGTGTCCAGAACTTCAAAGAAAAGCTTAGGGTAGTCAAACATGGTGTTGCTGATTCTTTGAGGTATAGAGACTGTAGTTTCTGGTCAAGATTCCCACACTGTTCTTCCCTTTTAAATAAAGGAGCCTTATCACTTGGGTTTTAAGCCAAGTGGTGCAACAGTTCCTTGTGGACAGCCATTATGTGGGTATGATGGTTGCTCCCAGAAGCTTTATGAGGGTGGCCCTTGGATACCATATAAGTAGGACATGTAAATGGAACACACACAGTAACACATGACGCCCAACTTTAGTTTTGGTGTGGTCCTGAGATTGAGAGTGACTGGTGATCCCAAAACTTATAGTGGCCCCATAATCATAGTCCAGAACTGGGGCAAATCAAAGTCCTACCTACATATGAACCATCTCTCTTAGTTTGGCCGGTATGAACCGAAATATCAATTGCCTGATATAATGCCCCAGTTCCAAAATACGTATAGGACTAGGATAAGATACATGCCAGCAACACTTCACCAATGGGCCAAATCTCAAAGTAAGCCCCATTAGCGAAATGCTTAAGCTGTAAATCATGATAACACCAAAAATACCATATAGTCCACAGGTATATAAATCTAATCACATCCACAGAGTCCACAAAGAGATGAGGAATAAATAAGGAAATGTCTCAAATATCCAACAATAAAAGTAATGAAGTCTGTGCGGGTAAAACATCCCGAAACCACAGAAATAGAAAGAAAGTACAAATCAACTAGAAGTCTGATGAAAAGAAGAGGAAATAATGTAGCAAGGCTAAATATGATTATAACATGATCACGAAAAATCCTCTGGCACTATCTCGTCCTCCTGTGCCGGTACGCCTCCGGTCTCAGCTCCCGATCCGTAAACCTCTGGGTAGTCTTCAGCTTCGTCTAAGCCTGGGAAATAGCCAGGTCCTCAGAGGACTAGCAAGGTGCATAATATACATGCCAAGGTACAGAAATAAAAATATGAACTAGGGCAATCTACTATATCCGTCTATGTGCTATACAAGTGAGATACTTTACTAGAATACCATACCCCTTCCACTAAGGCTCACTAGCACCTCAGCAGGGTATTGTCCCCAGTGCCTGTGTCGTAGCACCAAGGACAATTAATTCTCGACAGTGATAATCCCTTACTCTGCTACAGAGATAAAGGTCACTAAACAACGGGCCACACGACAATAGGTCTGATATTGTAGTCAAGTTCTCCCCAATTCCCATGTCTAGAATCTAGCAATGTCAAGTCCGTACAGTCGTCTCGAAAGTAAAAGCAATACTGATAAAGAAATCTAGAATGCAAACACGAGGTCAATACCACGAATAGTCATGTAAACCTCGTATCATGAATGTATCTGTGTCCTGTGGTCAATTGTGTCAATGGACACATCAGTATGAACGTAATGCCTAATGTTAATACTCGATGTCACTATCATGACATCGGCACCCGTTTATAAACGGACACTAAGTATCAACGTCCTACGTCATGCAATGCTAATAAAAAAAAGACATAAAAGAAAGATCTGTAACGATGGCAAGGCACGCTTGCCTGTAACTGCTGTCTGCGGGTAAGCCTGTCCAACTCCGGTGTCCTTGTCGATCCTTCCAAGCTCACCTATAATAATACACTATATTTAATATTCTATATCAACATACCATATATAAATTATATGAGTATTTATGACTCCTAGTTGTCATAACGTTGCTACGATACTACATCTATTATATAAGTACATATAGGTACCAAATCCTTTCGTAAATACTTTACAATTATAACAAAATAATATATTTAAATTCTAAAATTTATCTATAAATATTTATATATTTCTACAATGCTATTTTCAATAGGAAACCCTTTCACAAGTGGTCTTATGTCAATGCCACATATGACTTCCTCAAATCAACCCATTAATTTACTTCCGAAACAATGATAAAATAAAAATAATAAATTCTATAAAAATCCCAGAAATTAGTTAAAATAGTATTTATAATGGTAAACCTTGCACAACATAAAGTTTAATATGGATTCATGGAGTTTTGACACTTTTGGACACAAGAAAAATAGAATTTTTCGGAGTTAGGTGAAATGACAAATCTCATGAATTTTTAAAAATAGCAAACGAATGCAAAATGTAACTTTCAGATATGTGTTGGAAAGATATCGACGTCTAGATTCTGAATAAAAATATTAAAAGGTTTAAAACTGAACTTAGATAGGCAAAAAGTGGCCCACAACAAAATTCATTAGTTCTAGATACCCTGTCGTAGAATCAACGCCACGGACAAACCGCTTGGAACTAGGGGATCCGGCAATCAGAGGTTGGACTAGACACATAAAGGTAACTCTCTGATTTGGTTTGAGGAGAAATAGATGAGAAAAAGTGGGTAAAACCTTATCTACAATTCGACTAACCTGCTGTGACGTTTCAGACTTCGATTCGACGGAGTTTCGGCCCAAGTAACGCGTCGTGCACCTCTCTAACGGCCGCAAGGTTGCTCCTATAGTTTCTAGGGTGGAAGAGGATGTTGAGAGAGATGTCCAAGTGGTGGTGGTTGGCGCAAAAATCAAGAAGAAAGTATATTTTGTGAAGAAAGGGGGGTCGGCTAGGGTTTCGGGTTTGGAGTGGTGGCCGCTAGGTTTGGGGGAGGATTTGTGGAGTAGTGGGTGGTTATGAGAGAGGGGGATGGTTAGGGTTTGATAGGTATATATATATATATATATATATATATATATATATATATATATATATATATATAGTGCATGGGCTTTGGTTTGATCTAATTTGGATAGGATTTGATTCTCCAATCATACTATTATTAATTGGTTTCCTATTTTGGTTAGATGTTTGACCAAGCTAAATATATAAGGAAATATTGCATATGGCTGCAATTAAACCTCTAAAATTCTCTTAAATATATATATATACTTGGTTTTGGTACTCCTAATTAAGCTCTAACTAGTAGGGTTGACTAGGTTAGGGTCCGAGTAGCATTACTAGTCAAATTGGACCCGAAAATTAATTTAATGAGTCTTATGTGCCATTTGCAAATAAGTAGCACATGAGAACTCGATTGGATGGTACACCCTAGGCATGTGAATTATAGACTCAACATGGATCAAAACTATATATTGGGTCATACGGTTTCAATCTATGTCAAGTCACAAAAGCAAATTGGAAGTTGGCTTAAAATTACATCAATGGCTCAAATTGGCCTAAGTTGGCCCAAAATTGTGCGAAATCAAAGGAATGTTGAAAAGCAAAATTGGATGGGACATGATATATCAAACTCAAGGTGGACGAGTCTAGAATTTAAATATGGAACTGGATTTGAGAAAACAATATTTGTTGTGCTTCCAAAGTCAAAGTTACAGCAAACTACTAACATAGTCATTATTGACTTTAATAAATTAAAGTATCTACATAAAATAAATAAATAAATAAGATAAAAATGAGGGGGCTTACAACCTACCCACCTTAGAAAATTTCGTCCTCGAAACTAAAAAATAACACAATTATAAAAGAAAACTTATCATAAGAATAATTAAGCTAAGACTTACCGGCATCTACGAATAAGTGGGGATAACGCTCACGCATAGAATCTTCACGTTCCCAAGTTGATTCTCCCGGAGAATGGTGCCTCCATGCAATACGAACCAGTCTAATCGTCTGCCCTCTGAGCGTTTTCTCACTCGTATCCAAGATACCTACCGGCTGCTCCTCGTATGATAAACTGGGTCCCACCGTGATCTCAGAGTGATCGACCACATGACTGGGATCAGTCACATACCTCCTCAGCTGTGAGACATGGAATACATCATGCACTCCCTCTAGTGATGGGAGTAATACAAGGCGATATGCCACCTCTCCTACTCGCTCAATGATATCGAACGGTCCAATATACCTTGGACTCAACTTCCCTCTACTTCCAAATCGAATGGTGCCCCGCATCGGTGAGATCCTCAAAAATACATGCTCTCCCTCCTTGAATTCTAGTGGTCGACGATGCATATCGGCCCAATGCTTCTGCCGGTCTTGAGCTGCCTGAAGATGACTCTGAATCTGCTTCACTTTCTCGACTGTCTGCATCACAAGCTCTGGTCCAAGTATCTGTCGCTCTCCTACATCGCTCCAACATATGGGTGATCTACACTTCCTCCCATACAATGCTTCATATGGTGCCATTTGTATACTAGCTTGGTAACTGTTGTTGTAGGAGAATTCCACCAAGTGTAGGTGATCCTCCCAAGAGCCTCCAAAGTCCAATAAGTACGCTCTCAACATATCTTCTAGGGTCTGTATAGTGCGCTCTGACTGACCATCCGTCTGTGGATGATACGAAGTACTGAACTTGAGTCTCGTACCCAAGCTCTCTTGCATACTCCTCCAGAAATACGAGGTGAATCTAGAATCCCTGTCCGAGACTATACTAACTGGTACCCCATGAAGTTTCACAATTTGCCTCATGTACAAGTCAGCTAACAACTCGGTGGACTGACCCACTTTGAACGGCAGAAAATGTGCCGACTTCGTAAGTCTATCAACAATCACCCAAACTGCATCCTTTCCACTAGGACTCCTCGAAAATCCAGTAACGAAATCCATGGTAATATGCTCCCACTTCCATTTAGGAATGGGAAGCGGTTGTAACATACCTGCGGTCCTCTGGTGCTCTGCCTTTACCTGCTGACAGACCAAGCACTTTGCTACGAAGCTGTTTGCCATTGATTGTAAAAGAACAGAACAATTATCGGAGGACTGAACTTAGACTCACAATACAAACTCGCTCGTACAAAGAAAGCCTAGGGACGAAAACCTAGGTACAGCAGACTAAGTACGATTGTTTATTTTTGATTCTGGGGGGTGACGATAGAGGCTCGGGAAAGCGACGGCCGCTCTGCCTTACTCCTTGGACGATCAGTATGCAGCCTTGGCTCGGGGAAGATCTGCTTGGCGTTGACGAAGAAAGGCTCTTCTTACTCTCCTCGGGTGGCTCTCCTGGCTTCTCTCTCTGTGTGAGTATCAAGAAAAAAGGGGGGAGCTCTCTCTGTGTAGATCTCTCTCTTCTTAGTTTTTTTATTCTTTTGTTGCCGACCTCTCTCTCTCTCTTCTTTTTTTTTATGGGGAGGATGCTGGCTATTTATAGGAGTGGGGTGTGATCGTTACAGTTTGCTGATGATTATCTGTTTGGAATGTTGGCGCTTCCTTCATTCTATCTGAGCCCTTGATCCTGATCATAATGAATCTCGGCCACTAATGCTGATAGCACCAAATCTCATGAGCAGTTAATGCTGACTGCTTTAAATCCTCGTAATTGATTATGCCAATATTTGATTGCTCGCCACGTGTCCTATTGGTTTGATGATAAATGATATGTCCTGATTTCGGCAATTATGATAATGGTATCAAATATTCTTGTTGGGATTCGGTTGAATCTTCAATGCCACGTGTTTTAATTGAAGGTCCTGCCAGGGCCGCATAGGATGGCCAACACTTGAACCGCAGGGAGATACTCTTCATGAGCCGCATGAGTCAATGCCTCATCGAGCCACAGGGGACGAACTTTCCGTGAGCCGCATATGCGTAGTCTCTGCGAGCCATCTGAGTTAACATGGTATTGAGCCGCATAGACCGGGCTAATGGGTGGACCGCATATGGCGGATTCCTGTTAATCATATTAGAGTGATTCCTCGCTGAGCCGCATGAAGCTGTTCTCTACCCGAGCCGCATGAGACTTTTGCCACGTGGCAATCTAGGATTTCTGACAGATCGGGTCAGAGATTGTCTTCTTTCCCCGAGGAGTCTGTCATTATGGCAGAGCCATTATGACGCTTTATGTCAGAGACGTCGCAGCCGTCGAGTCGTGTCAGAGCATTAAATGAGGCCATTACTCCCGTAGCCAGCTATGGGGGGGATCACACGTGGCGTCAATTGAGCCGCATGTTCCTGCTGAACCGCATATATCCCCGAACCGCATGAGTCTGAGGGTCTTCTTTCGGGCCGCATGGGGCAACTCCAGTTATGAGCCGCATAGGCTTGCTACCCAAAGCCGCATGGGCTATCTATGCTTTTATTCTAATATTTTCCATGCTTCTACTGGACCCCCTTCAAAGTTTTCAATTTGTAAAATTGAAACACTTTGAATAAGAAGCATGGCCCCGTTTATGCCGCATAGGATGTTCTGTTTACCTGAGCTTTCTGGCCGCATTAGCATCTCGGCCGCATAGATCCTTCTGGCCGCATAGGCTCTTTGCCACGCGTCCTGAC
>JANAVB010025752.1:0-26280 GCA_029216955.1 Iris pallida | reverse complement strand
GCTAAAGTCACAAAAGCTGCTTTCCAGACTTTTTTGGACACTTATGCCACAAAGGCTTCAGAGTATGATTCCCGGATGGAGACATTAGCATCCGCTGCTGGAGAAAAAGAAAAGAAGGTTGCTGAGCTGAACAGAGTTTTCTCTCTTCAGGTAGAGTCGAAAATCGTTCAGCTTGCTCTTGAGGAAGAGACGACACAGCATGAAGCTGCCGTTCAGCAACTAGACATTCTAACCCACGAGAAGGATGAGTTTGTCACTTTCCATCAAGATGAAATCGCTCGCAGCTTAGTGACCTTGCCATCCTTTGATGATGAATCTGGAATGGCGGAAGCTAGAAGGCGGGTGTTGAATTCATGTGTAGGACGACTTCAAGCATTGAAGCAGCAGATAGCTAGTTTGATGACCCCACCAATTGAGTGAAGGAAGACCTTTTGTACTTTTTCCTTCTTTATGATATATCTTTTGTAATGCCTTATATTTTGATCAATGAAAAGACATTATTTTTTGGCTCTATTATTTTTTGCATATCCCATCAAGGATATAAATAATAGCGATGGAAAATATATTCAGAGGTTCAGAATATGATATATTTCTTGATTTAGAAAATAATTAATTTATTATATCTGCTCAGAGGTAATGGACATGGCAGAATATAATTCATTGAATATCATTATTTCGGTAGACAACTTAATCAGAAATAAATACGTGACAAGTTGCTGATATGAATGAACGGATGAATTGTCAAAATGTATGAACGAAATGAATCATTGGAATGAATGGAAGAACCGTCAGATGAATTAAATGAACGGATGAACCGTTGGATGAATGTAATGAACGGGCGAACCGTCGAATGAATGTAATGAACGGCGAACCGTTAAATGAATGTAATAAACGGATGAACCGTCAAATGAATGTAATGAACGAGCGAACCGTCAAATGAATGGAATGTACGGGCGAACCGTCAAAGAATGGAATCGGGCGAACCGTCAGATAGATGTAATGAACGGATAAACGTCTAATGAATGTAATGAACAAAATGAATGGAATGAACGGGTGAACCGTCAGATAGATGTAATGAATATTGCGAAGAATGCGTCGTTCGATGTTTTAAGAATTTCTGCCTATAAATAGAAAGAAATTGAAATGGAATGATCACTTTCACTCTTCAACATAAAATGTCGTCTGAAGATGCATCCAAGAAGGCTGAGATTGTCCCGAAGGCGGAGGGACCTCCATCCGAAGTAAACCAGCCAAAACATGGAAGCGGGCGAAGGTTTGTCTGCACCCAAGCCACCGCAGGATATCTTGGACTTCCTACTTGAACGAGGAACGACGGACGAGGAGGATTCCATGAGGATGGCCGCTTGCAAATTTCTGGTGGGTTCGAGCAAGGATGTTCTCGGCTAGGAATTCGATCTGAAGACGATCGCTTTATCCCTTGGACGATGTGAACTTGAAGATGAGCCTCTAAAGAATGCAGCAGCACTTGGACAAGAACTTCTGATCTCTGATGATAATAATGATCTGATCCCCTTAATGAAGGACTTGAAACTCTATTTATAGAGTTCTAGAAATAACTAATTTTTAGTTATTTTGGATTGCGCATGATGAACTGCCTAGCAACAGACTGCGCAAACAGCAAACTGTACTGGCATTACTCGATCGTGGGCCAACTGTATTAGATGCGTGGTATTATTTGATTGAAATGTGCATGGTCGTGTACAGGCGGTTGCCACGTGGCGAGAAATTGGCATGTAAGCCACGTAATAAATGTCAGTTATCTTGATGGATTATGCCACTTGAAAAGCGCTAGCATCAGACTGCGCTGAGACACGGGCTTGGTCAAACTGCGCTGAAGTTGAGGTGTCATACTACGCTGGCTGTACAACTGTCCTCGAGACTGTGCTGCATAAGAAACAAAATAACTCCCGTTTATCGGGCTGTCAGCTGTCAGAAGATCGGATTTTTGTCAGGTAATGATGGCATTACCATGTCAGCATAGCACGCTTGAGTGGTAGCGCAGTTCAGCTTACATTTTTGAATAGTTGCGCAATCTGCCTCCTGCACAGTTGATTTACGAGATGCGCAATTGAGAATTCTCTGCACTTTTTGATAGATGCAACTTGATTTTTAGGACCTACAAGACCCCCTTCAAAGTTTTCAAAATTTAAAAATATTCAAAGTTTCAAATACTTTGAATTTCGAATTTAAAATCAAGTTGCGCAAGTTGCGCTTTGACTGCGCATTTGGAGGAATTAGCTCCGACTTTTGTGGCGCAATCGGAGGTGGCCGTTACACTTGAAAAACTATAAATAGTTTTTTTTTTTTCTCATTTTGCTTGGTTTCGACTGTTCAAGAGACAAAAGCTTCCGTTCCTTCTCCGACTACTTCTTCTCCTTTCCGTCGACGATAGCGGTGGCTCCCAAGCGTACAACCACTTTGAAGGGCAAAGCCCCCGCCGAGCCTTCGACTCGGGTTGTGCCCCAATTTTTGGTCATGAAACAGGTCATCCAGCATTGCAAGGTAAATGACGAACGAAGATCGAAACCCATCTTAGGGTTCTTGATATTTTCAGACCTTCATACCTCTCTCTTTTAGAGATTGATGGTATTTGCGCCACCCTGTTTAGGGTTTCGGTTGCATTCACAATAGTTTTCATTTTTATGAAAACTATACTCTTGCACAATCGGATGAAAAGCGCTGACAAAATTCGGCACAATCCATCGTTTTACGCAAGTCAGTTGTGCGCAAGTATGTTAGCGCAAACTGATGTCTTGAGCAAGTACGTCAGCGCAAACTGATGTCTTGCGCAAGTCAGTTGTGCTGGCGCAATCTGATAACTTGCGCAAGCTGACTATGTTGGCACAATCTGACAACTTGCACAAATTGATGATGTTTTGTAGAATTTTGCTTTTGTATGTACTGATCCTTGTTTTCTTTATTTGATGTAGTTAACCTCAGGGAAGACCCCAACTATGAGGTCTTTGCAGGATCCTTGGCTGAACTTGAATATAAGAAGATCTATCTCGTGTCATTCCCTCAGTACGTCTTACCGTCATCTCGGCAAGCCATATTGATTGCACAGGACAATGAGACTTTGCTGTGTCTGATGAACGGGCAGCCTCTTCAGACTGCTGACACAGTTACTCATAAGAAGCCGTTGTTCTTGTTTAGTGAGGCCTTTGACAAGAACTCTCAGCGAAGACCTCGAATGTAACAGAGACTTATCCAGATGGGCGAGAAGGCAATCCTTCTGCCAGAGATTTCTAGATGCCTTTCTCTATCTCGATATGCTTTTGTAAGCTATCCGAGAAGAATGGAATGGGATATAACTCCTCTTCAGCAAGCCCGAACAGGGAACATCGTGTCAAGAAGGGGTCTGACAACAAGGATTTATTCTACAGTTCCTCTGAGCGCCATAGCTCCTTGCTTAGAGGACAAAAGCCCGGCTGTATCCCACCAGAAGATTCTTCCTTGCTGCTACCAGTGAGAACTCTGATATTCGTAAATGAGTTTGTGAAGGTAGAAGGAAGGTATTTCGGATCAGAAGTTGCGACTGACAGGCCTCGTGAACCCGGATAATAAGAGATGGATCTGTATAGCCAATTGGATATTGGTCCAATTTGAAGAGCGGCTTAAGGAGATTAATCTATACCAAGCAGTATATGCCACTGTTATGGCTTTCCCCCCAATCCTGATCTATTCCTCGCGTTGGCCGAGAGATACAACTATAGAACCGGGACGTTCATGATGTCCCACGGAGAGATCGGTTAGCTTTACACGAGATGAAGTACATCTCCAGCCTGCCAATAGAGGATATCCCCTATGAAGAGTTTGTCCCAACAAACTATGAATTGGACAAACTGTGTCAGAAGAATGCTGATATGGTAGCTGTCTTTGAAGAACTCCTCTGCCACTACAAGATTTGCTCTCTATATTACAAGAGTGGCACAGCTGGCACCTGCTACTCTACCAAATGGGTGCCGTATCTCTTCCTCAACCACATCATTGAGAAGAAGACCAAGGAGCACAAAAATTGCAATCCTAAATTTTTTCGACCACTCAGCAATAGTAAAGTGATAGGGCTAATGGAGACACATGGAGATATGGATATCAAGATCGAGGATGATCTTCAATATCCCCTCTTAAGAAAGACGACATCATTGAGAGTTACATGAGGATGGGCTATAGGCCCATGTCGAAGGAGGCCCAGTTGGCGGGTTTCTTCCCTTACTGGCTTCGACGATACGTCGTCCCTGGGGACAGTGCAGTCGACTGCTTCCACCGCGGTGTACTTTTTGCTGCTGTCCGTCTGGTCTTCGGCTACCGGATGGATTTGTTGTCAGCAATGACATGCAGGATGAATTCCAGTCTTCACCTCTTCGTCGATTCAATGATTAAAGGGAAAGGCGAAAAATAACACTTCCCTCGGCCGGAACTGCCATACACATACTTGTTCATATGGCTGCTTCTACACCATCCTTCACTACTGAATCCGGATATGGGGGCAGTGGGTGTTAGCTTTTTAAGAAGATTTTCTGGATGCAAGTAGAGTTATACCACTTTGAGAGATTGCCGACGCACACTGAATCTCGGTAAAGGATGGAGCTTCTACTGCGTTACCCCTCTGGTCGGTTATGAGCATATGTCTACAAACCTTGTAGACTCTGAGAGGATGCAGCCTTTGGGCCACACAGCTTTCGATTGGCTGAGGACAATCCGGCCGTCACACCTGGTTTACCGGTTCATGGATGAATGCTATCTCGAGCCTTATATTCCCAGCCATTTTGCGCGCCAATTCGATTATGACCAGTTCCATATAGGTAATGCTATCACATGCCTACAAGGAAAAGGGTTTTTAATTGATGGAGCCCGGGCTTGGGCATATTACAATGCTCGGGACACCAGGACGACGTTCTCGATGCCGTCTAGAAATGATCGAGGTCCTCGTATGTTGTATATGTACTCGATCTTCTATACATCAGCAAACACTTTTGCTGAAAACTTCAATCTGGCAGACAGCTTCACAACTGCGACTCGATTTAAGAAAGGAGCACCTGTTCTGGTGCTTCCTGGTAATGACGTGGAGCATGAACCGGCCGATGCACCATTAGAAGCTTCAAGGGAAGCTAACTTCCCTGAAGAAGTCTACGAGTCGCTGTGCGTCTCCCTAATAGTTGTAAGATCTTCGGCCAAGGAGAAGAAGAGGAAGGCCGAAGAACCTTCTTCTCCAATCTCTAAGAAGAAGATTATTTTTGAATCATCGGAAAGGGTCACTACCATGTCGCAATCTCGGCAACAGGCTGAGTCAATTCAGAGAGAAGAGGCGACGACCCCAACCTCCATTCAAAGACAAGAACATGCTTTAGACGTAGAGAGCTCGGAGAGACCTCTACACAGAAAGAAAATAGTCTTCAAAAGAAAGAAAGCAGTCACTCCTCCAAGACCTATCCTGGCATCGGTCCTGACAAATATGGTCGCCGGAGTTATGATGTCGTCTCCTACACCTGCCCCTGAACCCAGACAGGAATCTTCCAGTGCAGAGAAGAGGGACGAGGTTGTAGAGACAAGAGAGGAGATTGCGGAGACAGAGGATGAAGCTGCAAAAACAAGAGAGGCGACTGCAAGTCTGATTCCAATCAACGAGTCAGAAACGTCTCTCGATGTATTGCAATCTCCTATACTTGCACCGAAAATTGCCCATCTTCCAGCTTCTCCAAGATCACTTCGTGCTGAAGAAGACAAATTAATGATTGAGGCTCTAGAAGGCTGTGACATCGGCCTCCATGATGATATAGATACGGTCGCCGCAAGTGATAGCAAGGAAGCCCGAGAAGAAGATGCGGATGATTAAGAAATATCAGCAGAGACTGTTGATGATACTCCGAATCCGGAAGAGGATGCTGATGCTCATGCATCCCAAGAAAAGAATGCTGACATAGCACCGGAGGAAGCTACTGTCACTGATCCAAGAGGTATTGGCTGATATTGGTAATCTTCTTTTATAGATTAAATGACTGACATCTTAACTTTCATTTATGCAGAAATTCAATCTTCTTTAATTCCTCCAGTATGCACTGATATAGTGCCAACAACAGCGATAGCTAGCAGCAGCCGACATTTTTCAGTGGCTCCGAAGCAGGAAGTAGTCAGGCAGTAATGTCTGAAGCTACCTCTGCTAGGCTGCAACCCATGTCAACAGATGACAAAATCGTCACTAAACCCAGCAATGGTAAGCTTGTCCTTATTTTTGATCCTTTTTGATAGTCGTTAATGACAGCAAACTGATGGTGTTTATTTGATTTCGCAGAGGAACATATGGGAGGGGCGACTAGCTCCACCATGGCTCCCTTGTCTAGAGAGACCTCAATTCATGTTCAAGAAGCTGAACATCTACCTGTACTAGCATCTGCTGCTTTAACTTCCACAGGAGTAGTTGCTATACCTGGCGCAGCGGCTACTAACAGATTTATAATTCGTTCCTTCACCAACCTCTTCTTCACTTCCTTAGGACACTTAGTACAAAGGGTAATAGAAAGAGAGAATGTTGGTTTCATCACCGTTAGAACCCCAACTACTTATCTGATTGGTGTTATCCGAAGTCAAGGTGATGAAGCTCAAGCTGCCTATCTTGAACACATACTAGATTTGCTGGAGGCATCAATTAAGATCAACAAAGATCATAATCGGGGGGAGATAGAACCCCTAGTGAATACTGAGTTTGAAAGGATGACTCGCGAAGCTAAAGTCACAAAAGCTACTTTCCAGACTTTTTTGGACACTTATGCCACAAAGGCTTCAGAGTATGATTCCCGGATGGAGACATTAGCATCTGCTGCTGGAAAAAAAAGAAAAGAAGGTTGCTGAGCTGAAAGCAGAGTTTTTTCGTCTTCAGGAAGAGTTAAAAATCGTTCAGCTTGCTCTTGAAGAAGAGACGACACAGCATGAAGCTGTCGTTCAGCAACTAGACATTCTAACCCACAAGAAGAATGATTTTGTCACATCCCATCAAGATGAAATCGCTCGCCGCCTAGTGACCTTGCCATCCTTTGATGATGAATCTGGAATGGCGGAAGCTAGAAGGCGGATGTTGGATTCGCGTGAAGAACGACTTCAAGCATTGAAGCAGCAGATAGCTAGTTTGATGACCCCACCAATTGAGTGAAGGAAGACCTTTTGTACTTTTTCCTTCTTTATGATATATCTTTTTGTAATGCCTTATATTTTGATCAATGAAAAGACATTATCTTTTGTGGCTCTATTATTTTTTGCATATCCCGTCAAGGATATAAATAATAGCGATGGAAAATATATTCAGAGGTTCAGAACATGATATATTTCATGATTTAGAAAATAATTATATTCATTATATCTGCTCAGAGGTAATGTGGACATGGCAGAATATAATTCGTTGAATATCATTATTTCGGTAGACAATTACTCAGAAATAAATACATGAAAAGTTGCTGATATGAATGAATGGATGAATCGTCAAAATGTATGAACGAAATGAATCGTTGGAATGAACGGAAGAACCGTCAGATGAATTAAATGAACGGATAAACCGTCGGATGAATGTAATGAACGGATGAACCGTCGAATGAATGTAATGAACGGGCGAACCGTTAAATAAATGTAATGAACGGGTGAACCGTCAAATGAATGTAATAAACGGGCGAATCGTCAAATAAATGGAATGAACGGACGAACCGTCAGATAGATATAATGAACGGATAAACCGTCGAATGAATGTAATGAACGAAATGAATGGAATGAACGGGCGAACCGTCAGATAGATGTAATGAATGTTGCGAAGAATGTATCGCTTTGATGTTTTAAGAATTTTTGCCTATAAATAGAACAAAAATTGAAATAGAATGATAACTTTCACTCTCCAACATTAAAATATCGTCTGAAGATGCATCCAAGAAGGCTGAGATTGTTCCGAAGGCGGAGGGACCTCCAGCCGAAGTAAACCAGCCAAAACAGACGGAAGCGGGCGAAGGTTCGTATGCACCCAAGCCACCGTGGGATATCTTGGACTTCCTACTTGAACCAGGAACGACGGACGAGGAGGAAGCCACGAGGATGGCCGCTTGCAAATTTCTGGTGGGTTCGAGCAAGGATGTTCTCGGCTCTTTTGCCGATTACATTTTGAAAAGGACGGTAGTGGTCCTCGTCTTGTCTTCAAGAAGGACAATAGTAATTCTTGTCCATGATATCTTGTAACACCAATTATGATGAAATAAAATAAAATTTTATTTATGAACTGTTTTGTCGTATTTACAAGAAATTCCTTTTACATTTATACATAGTACTTTTTAAGGAATTTGCCATTGATAGGCATCATTGCAACTCGACCGTCCAACTCTGTAAGTTGATAGGCTCCATTTGATAAGACTTAGCTCATAATATATAGACCTTCCCACTTCGCGTCGAAGTTGCCCTTGCTCATATGACTCATGGTCATAGGACGTCTGACGGTTAGAACCAATTCTTCTTTCTGAAAAGCTCTGACCTTAACTTTGCGATTAAAAGCTTTTAAGATTCGGGCTTGATAAAACTCAATATGCTGTTGAGCCAATAACCGTTTCTCGTATAGCGCTTCTAATTCTTGAAGTCGAAGGAGATCATTGTTCTCTGTAGTGAGCTTGTTGGCAATGGCAATCCGCAGGGATGGGATCTGAAGTTCCAAAGGTAGAACTGCTTCACAACTATACACAAGAGAAAAAGGTGTACAGCCTGTAGGGTTAAGGACCGTAGTACGGTAGGCCCATAAACATTCTCCAAGTTTCTCACTCCAATTCTGTTTGTAAGTAGATACAAACTTCTTAAGGAGTTTAATAATAGTCTTATTAAATGCTTCAGCTAAACCATTAGCAGCAGTATTGTAAGCTGTCGAAGCGACATTATCAATTCGATGATCGTCACAAAACCTGGTAAACTTCTGGCTAATGAACTATGGTCCATTGTCGTGAATGATCCTTCGAGGTACACCAAATCTATAGATGACATGATGTTTGACAAAGTTGATGACACTACTGGTCTTAACTTCAGCCAGAGGTATAGCTTCAGCCCATTTGGAGAAGTAATCGATTATAGCTAGTATGAACCGATGTCCTTTAGAAGAAGGAGGATTGATAGGACCTATAATATCCATGCTCCAAGCTTCAAAAGGCCAGGAGGCAGCAGTTGGATGCAGAAATTCCGACGGTTGGTGGATGAAATCTGCATGGATTTGATAAGCTCGATATTTTCTTGCATATTCGATGGCATCCGATACCATAGAGGGCCAGTAGTAACCCATGCGTCGGATAAGATCTTGTAGCTTAGGGCCTAGTTGATGTGCTCCACAGACACCATCGTGTGCTTCATGTAATATCTTCTTCACCAGCAAGACAGCGTAAGAGAAGACCGTCATAAGTCCGCCGGTAGAGAGTCTTAGTAGTCTGATTGTAGTAGAATCGCAGAGACCGTCGACGAATACTCATAGCCTCCTTGGAATCTTCAGGAAGTATATCATGGACCACGAAGTCAATGAAGGGAGCTCTCCAATCTTCACTGATAACATTAGCCTCAGTAAAATTACTGAACTTAATATTGCGATTGTTTTTTATGCAAAACAATTCGCGATTAGAGACAACCACCACCTGTTATCTTTTGACAGGTATGGCTAAGACTGCTGCAAGATTGGCCAAAGCATCTGCCTCAATGTTGCAAGCTTGACGGACATATTCGATGAAAAAGGCTTTAAATAATATAGCCATATTGATTGCCACTTTATGATAAGGCACTAGATCTTGATGACGAACTTCATAGGTTCCTCTAATCTGGTTAACAACCAGCTTGTAGTCGCCATAGACTTTAAGATATTCGACGTCTAGTTATTTAGCTAATTGAAGGCCAATGAGTAGAGCGTTGTATTCTGCTACGTTGTTGGAGCAGGGTTCATCTAGGGAATAGGCTCTTTGGATAGTTGAACCGTCTGGAGAAACAAGAACAACCCCAACTCCTGCGACAATGGCACCATTCGGCCCGATCCTGGATGCACCGTCAAAGAATAGACGCCAAGTAGGAAATTCTTCGGAGATCAAATTTGATTCCAATGTCTTGTCTGGAATTTTATCATAAAGTTTAGATGTTTCTGGAATAGGATGAGCCGCTAAGAAGTCCGCCAGTGCTTGACCCTTAACAGACTTTTATGGAACATATACCAGGTCATATTGGGCTAGCAGAATGGCCCATGTAGCTAGCCGAGAATTGAGTGTGCTGGGTTTCTTCATTAATACCCGAAGAGGATTAACTCGGGATATGACACGAATAGTTTGTCCAATGATGTAATGCCTTGTCTTTTGAACAGCAAACATAAGAGCTAAGCATTCTTTTTCAACCGGACTATAACGGTGTTCAGCACCAATCATAGTACGACTAAGGTAGTAGATGGCTTGTTCATGGCCTTCTTTGTTCTTCTGGGCAAGTAAAGCACCCAATGAATGGTCCACAGCACGGACATACATTAAGAATGGTATGCTCGAGATTGGTGGCACCAAGACTGGTGGGTTCATGAGATATTATTTTATGTCGTCAAATGCTCGTTGACATTCTTCAGTCCAAATGAAAGATACACCCTTCTTCATTAACTGGGTAAATGGTCTGCAGCGTCCAGACAGATTTGAAATGAATCTCCTGATGTACGCAAGTGGACCTTGGAATCCTCGTAGCTCTTTTAGGTTGCATGGAGGACGCATCTCTAGTGGTAAATTCGATGATCGTCATAAAACCTGGTAATCTTCTGGCTAATGAACTGTGGTCCATTGTCGTGAATGACCCTTCGAGGTACACCAAATTTATAGATGACATGATGTTTGACAAAGTTGATGACGCTACTGGTCTTAACTTCAGCCAGAGGTATAGCTTCAGTCCATTTGGAGAAGTAATCGGTTATAGCTAGTATGAACCGATGTCCTTTAGAAGAAGGAGGATTGATAGGACCTATAATATCCATGCCCCAATCATCAAAAGGCCAGGAGGCAGTAGTTGGATGCAGAAATTCTGACGGTTGGTGAATGAAATCTACGTAGATTTGACAAGATCGATATTTTCTTGCATATTCGATGGCATCCAATACCATAGAGGGCCAGTAGTAACCCATACGTCGTATACGATCTTGTAGCTTAGGGCCTGGTTGATGTGCTCCACAGACACCATCGTGAGCTTCATGTAACACTTGCTTTGCTTCTTCACCAGCAAGACAGCGTAAGAGAAGACCGTCATAAGTCCGCCGGTAGAGAGTCTTAGTAGTCTGATTGTAGTAGAATCGCAGAGACCGTCGACAAATACTCGTAGCCTCCTTGGGATTATCAGGAAGTATATCATGGACCACGAAGTCAATGAAGGGAGCTCTCCAATCTTCACTGATAACATTGGCCTCAGTAAAATTACTGAACTCAATATTGTAATTTTTTTCGATGCAAAACAATTTCCGATTATGACAACCACCACCTGTTGTCTTTTGACAGGTATGGCTAAGACTGCTGCAAGGTTGGCCAAAGCATCTGCCTCAATGTTGCAAGCTTGACGGACATATTCGATGAAAAAGGCTTTAAATGATGTAGCCATATTGATTGCCGCTTCATGATAAGGCACTAGATCTTGATGATGAACTTCATAGGTTCCTCTAATCTGGTTAACAACCAGCTTGAATTCACCATAGACTTTAAGATATTCGACGTCTAGTTATTTAGCTAATTGAAGGCCAATGAGTAGAGCGTTGTATTCTGCTATGTTGTTGGAGCAGGGTTCATCTAGGGAATAGGCTCTTTGGGTAGTTGACCCGTCTGGAGAAACAAGAACAACCCCAACTCCTGCAACAATGGCACCATTCGGCCCGATCCTGGATACACCGTCAAAGAATAGACGCCAAGTTGGAAATTCTTCGGAGATCATATTTGATTCCAATGTCTCGTCTGGAATTTTATCGTAAAGTTTAGATGTTTCTGGAATAGGATGAGCCGCTAAGAAGTCCGCCAGTGCTTGACCCTTAACAGACTTTAGTGGAACATATACCAGGTCATATTGGGCTAGCAGAATGGCCCACGTAGCTAGCCGAGAATTGAGTGTGCTGGGTTTCTTCATTAATACCCGAAGAGGATTAACTCGGGATATGACATGAATAGTTTGTCCAATGATGTAATGCCTTGTCTTTTGAACAGCAAACATAAAAGCTAAGCATTCTTTTTCAACCGGACTATAACGGTGTTCAGTACCAATCATAGTACGACTAAGGTAGTAGATGGCTTGTTCACGACCTTCTTTGTTTTTCTGGGCAAGTAAAGCACCCAATGAATGGTCCATAGCACGGACATACATTAAGAATGGTATGCTCAAGATTGGTGGCACCAATACTGGTGGGTTCATGAGATATTATTTTATGTCGTCAAATGCTCGTTGACATTCTTCAGTCCAAATGAAAGATACACCCTTCTTCATTAACTGGGTAAATGGTCTACAGCGTCCAGACAGATTTGAAATGAATCTCCTGATGTACGCAAGTCGATCTTGGAATCCTCGTAGCTCTTTTAGGTTGCGTGGAGGACGCATCTCTAGTAGTAAATTCGATAATCATCACAAAACCTGGTAAACTTCTGGCTAATGAACTGTGGTCCATTGTCGTGAATGATCCTTTGAGGTACACCAAATCTATAGATGACATGATGTTTGACAAAGTTGATGAAGCTACTGGTCTTAACTTCAGCCAGAGGTATAGCTTCAGTCCATTTGGAGAAGTAATCGGTTATAGCTAGTATGAACCGATGTCCTTTAGAAGAAGGAGGATTGATATGACCTATAATATCCATGCTCCAAGCTTCAAAAAGGCTAGGAGGCAGCAGTTGGATGCAAAAATTCTGACGGTTGGTGAATGAAATCTACGTGGATTTGACAAGCTCGACATTTTCTTGCATATTCGATGGCATCCGATACCATAGAGGGACAGTAGTAACCCATGCGTCGGATACGATCTTGTAGCTTAGGGCCTGGTTGATGTGCTCCACAGACACCATCGTGAGCTTCACGTAACACTTGCTTTGCTTCTTCCCCAGCAAGACAGCGTAAGAGAAGACCGTCATAAGTTCGTCGGTAGAGAGTCTTAGTAGTCTGATTGTAGTAGAATCGCAGAGACCGTCGACGAATACTCGTAGCCTCCTTGGGATCTTCAGGAAGTATATCATGGACCACGAAGTCAATGAAGGGAGCTCTCCAATCTTCACTGATAACATTGGCCTCAGTAAAATTACTGAACTCAATATTGTAATTTTTTTTGATGCAAAACAATTTCCGATTAGTGACAACCACCACATGTTGTCTTTTGACAGGTATGGCTAAGACTGCTGTAAGGTTGGCCAAAGCATCTGCCTCAATGTTGCAAGCTTAACGGACATATTCGATGAAAAAAGCTTTAAATGATGTAGCTATATTGATTGTCGCTTCATGATAAGGCACTAGATCTTGATGACGAACTTCATAGGTTCCTCTAATCTGGTTAACAACCAGCTTGGAGTCGCCATAGACTTTAAGATATTCGACGTCTAGTTATTTAGCTAATTGAAGGCCAATGAGTAGAGAGTTGTATTCTGCTACGTTGTTGGAGTCATCTAGGGAATAGGCTCTTTGGATAGTTGACCCGTCTGGAGAAACAAGAACAACCCCAACTCCTGCGATAATGGCACCATTCGGCCCAATCCTGGATGCACCGTCAAAGAATAAACGCCAAGTAGAAAATTCTTCGGAGATTATATTTGATTCCAATGTCTCGTCTGGAATTTCATCGTAAAGTTTAGATGTTTCTGGAATAGGATGAGCCGCTAAGAAGTCTGCCAGTGCTTGACCCTTAACAGACTTTTATGGAACATATACCATGTCATATTGGGCTAGCAGAATGGCCCATGTAGCTAGCCGAGAATTGAGTGTGCTGGGTTTCTTCATTAATACCCGAAGAGGATTAACTCGGGATATGACATGAATAGTTTGTCCAATGATGTAATGCCTTATCTTTTGAACAACAAACATAAGAGCTAAGCATTCTTTTTCAACCGGACTATAACGGTGTTCAGCACCAATCATAGTACGACTAAGGTAGTAGATGGCTTGTTCATGGCCTTCTTTGTTCTTCTGGGAAAGTAAAGCACCCAATGAATGGTCCATAGCACGGACATACATTAAGAATGGTATGCTCGAGATTGGTGGCACCAAGACTGGTGGGTTCATAAAATATTATTTTATGTCGTTAAATGCTCGTTGACATTCTTTAGTCCAAATGAAAGATACACCATTCTTCATTAACTGGATAAATGGTCTGCAGCATCCAGACAGATTTAAAATGAATCTTCTGATGTATGCAAGTCGACCTTGGAATCCTCGTAGCTCTTTTAGGTTGCGTGGAGGACGCATCTCTTGAATGGCTTTGATCTTCTCGGGATCCACGTGTATACCCTTAGAGGTAATGACGAAACCGAGAAATTTACCACTAGAAACACCCAAGAATGACTTGGTAGGATTCATTTTCAACTGATGTTGGCACATTAGATTAAAGATAGTTCTTAAATCCTGGATGTGATCTTCCTTTAAACGGCTTTTGACAGCAATATCGTCCATATAGCATTCGACAGTCTTGCGCAGATGATCTCGAAAGATAGTACTCATAGCTCGTTAGTTTGTTGCACCAGCGTTCTTGAGACCAAATGGCATCACTGTGTAGCAGTAGACTCCGCGAGGAGTATGGAAAGAAGTGTGTTTTCATCTTCGAGACTCATCCGAATCTGATTGTATCCGGAGAATCCATCCATGAAGGATATCCTTTCGAACCCGCAAGTGTTGTCAATCATGACATCTGTGATAGGGAGAGAAAACTCATCTTTTGGACAAGCTTCATTAAGATCCCGGAAGTCGATGCAAACTCGAACTTTGTCAATTTTCTTCAAGACTGGGACAACGTTGGCTACCTAATCTGGATGTTGTTCTTCTCGAATAAAGCCACAAGCTATGAGCTTTTTGACTTCATCATCAATTGCGTCCATCATTTCTGGCTTGAATCGCCTTTGCTGCTGTTTGACTGGCTTTGTATTAGGTAAAATATTCAGTTTATCAGTGGCAATTTTAGGATCTAAACCTGGCATATCTTCATAACTCCAAGCAAAGACATCTTGCTTATCTGCCTCGGGAAGATTTTTGTTGATGAATATTGGACGAGGTGACCCGTTTTTCTCTACGTCAATTTGAACCAATTAATCTTCGGTAGGAGGTTCTCGTTGTTCGAATCTGAGTTCCCATTGGGTATCCATTCGTTCAGCCCAAGGATCTGTTTTGGGATTTTCTTCAATATCTTCATCATAACCTTTCGGGAGTTCAGCGGAGACCATGTTAGAAGATACGATCAATCAATGAACTTGACCGATGCTGGTGTCAGAATCCCATGATCTGGAATCAGAAGAGTTAGAGCGCTCTTCACTATCAGACTCGGAGGCTATTGGAGATAAGACTGGAGGTGACGCATATCCGAGATCTCTTTTTGTCCTGCTGTAGTACATCTCTGATTTTCCTTCCGGAATAACAGTACAGATAGGAGTTCGTCTACCCTTACCATAGTTGAGGCCATTCTTGAAGTCATAACCCATCTTTCGGATGATGTCTTTTGATTGTTGACTATAACGACGAAGTTGGAGACGTCCCATATCGTTATTTTTTCTATCATCCGTATAGCTGAATTTTTGTTCTGGTCCTTTACTAAAAAGTATTGGACTCTCGCATCTCTTTCGAGAAGGGACAACAAAGTATGAATCATCTGGGTGTTCGAGTAAGACCTCTGTTTGAAGAGACTGTACAACTCCCATTGTAAATGACTGAAAGCTATCTAACATATCCAAATAGCATTTAGTATGATAAATGACATCAGTATACTGGAAAGGAGATACTTTTTTATTGATTTGTACATCTGTATTTACAACAGGACCTTTAGCCTTAGCAGGCTTGGTCAGATTGATTACAAGAGGGGGAGAAGAAGAACGTGAAGGAGGGTTGCTACGACGAAGGTCAATAACAAGTGGCTCAGAGGAGATGAGCTCCCTTTTATCCTTGTTACGAGATAAATCAATAACAAGAGGCTCAGAAGAGGTGAGCTCCCATTTATCCTTGTTACGACGTAGGTTGATAACAAGTGGCTCAGAAGAGGTGAGCTCCCTTTGATCTTGACCACCATCGGTTGGTTGCTTCCAGACTGGCAAGTGAATAGCCAGTGGACTGAGGATGAGAAACACGCCCTTTAATGGGTATGATGAGGGTGTCATTGGGCTCTGCTTCTCGGTCTTCTTCAGCATCTAAAGCCAACACTACCTTCATGAACTCATCTTTATACATGCGAGCATCATTACAAATGCTTCGACACCTTTGAAAGGATAGAGATCCGCAATCTCTTTTTGAACCTCTCCATTGTCATCAACGTACTTGAAACATTGATGGAGAGTTAAAGAAACAATGTTGTGTTCATGAAGGAATGGTCTCCCCAAAAGAGCATTATAAGAGCAACCATGGTTATCTATAATATAGAAAGTCACCTTCGTGCGGAGATTGCCTATTTGGAGTTTTAGGTGAATCTTGCCCAGAGGCTCACTTCTTCCCTGGTTGAACCCCAAGATGGTGGTGTTTGTGCTAGAAAGACTATTTACTGGGATCTTCAGTGCGTCTAGCATTATCCTCGGCATGATACTAAGTGCTTACCCGTGATCTATCATAATACGATCGAGCTTCATCGTGTCGATGTATCCTGTATAGTATAGAGGACGGTTATGCCTATTGTCTTCCATCAGCATATCATCCTGTGTGAAGGTAATGTTTAGGATTAACTCCAACACACTGTGACAGTGGAGGCAAGAGACAGGCTCTAATTTGGGCTTCTTTAGAAAAGTTAAGCAGGTTTCCGCCGGCATGAGAGCTTCACTCAGGGATTCTCGAGTCTCTTTAGAGAGGCGTAAGAGCTCAAAGATCGACAGCCTAGCCGGTATATTAGCTAGTTGAGCCAAAATATCTAAATTGTATGGTTTCTCAAGTCCAGAAGGGGATGACTTCTTCAAAAGCTTGTCAAAGCGGACTTGTTGTTTGCCTTTATCGGCTGCTGTCGGCTTAGGAGGAATGGGTTCTAAAATCGGTAAAGACATAGCAGGGATGCCCTCAGTAGAAGCAGGTTATACTGGAGCAGACTCAGAAGAAGAAGCAGGGTTTTCTTGAGTTTAGGGAAATTCCCGTAAATAGGCTTTTCCTGACCTGGTACCCAGTAGGATTTTCTCTTCAACTATGGGGTCAAAAGATACCATATTGCAGACCTTGTTTCTTCCCTTAGAGCGGTCTTTTTGCTTAGATGGGGCCTCGAAGTCTGCAACAAGGTCCAGGTGGATCCACATAATCTCGCCGTTATCAAGAGATAGGGGAACGAGACCTTCACTCCGTGGAGGAGGAAGATTCTCAATCTCAAGGGTAGCCTTGGGGATAGGGATGACACCATGCTGTACCATCCGTGGAGGGAAGTTATCGAACTGTACTGAGACCATGTTCGCGGTAACAGTCTTCTCATCTTGTTGAAGAGTGACAACACCAGCATTGACTAATTCTTGAATCTTGCCTTTGAGCACATAACATGCTCGAGTGGGATGACCAATGAACCTGTGATAAACACAATATTTGGGATGATCAGTCTTACCAACCTCGTCAGGCTTCTTCGGGTCTGAAAGTTGGAGCTTATTGCTTTTGATTAAGCAATCGAATATGCTCACGGTGTCGTTCTCGTCAAAGGAGTACTCTACTTTCAGACGAGTTTCCCTTGGTGGAGGGGCAGAAGGAGTAGAAGCAGACGTAGGTGGAGCTACGTTGACAGCCAGAGATTCTTTATTCTTCAAATTGATGTTCAAAGTTTCTTTACCCTTGCGGTTGTTCTGGCGATTACCGCTACTAGCTGTCGGGTGATCATCCCGGTCGGGGTTAGACATGTGTACCCCCAACTGCTTGAACTTGTCAGCACTAACTTCAGCTGCTTTAGCATTGACAATGAATGATGGCGAATCTTGAAATTGAGTTGACCCCGTCCACTTGCTGATGATAGGCAAACGATTTGCCTTGCAGGTATCTATAGTGACAGCGGCCGGAGTTCCAGAAGGCATCTTTAATGCTTCTCGGCAGAATCTTTCAATGAAACTCTTAGCGATTTCATTATGTCTTTGTTTGATATTGTTGAGGGCCGACATGGTCATGTCGTTGATTTCCTCGTAGAATCGCTACAAGAAGATTTGTTTCAAACCCGAAAAAGAGGTGATACAGCCATCAGGCAAGCTCCTGTACCAATCATATGCTACACCAGCTAAACAGCCGACGAATACCCTAGTAAGAAGAGCGTCATTTGGCTGAAGTTGAACAGTCATTACTTCAAAGTGGTTAATGAACTGACTCGGAGAAGTGCTACAGTCAAACAGCAAAATTGTAGGGATTTTGTATTTAGGAGGGAATGGAACTTCCTTCCATTCAACCGGATAGGGTTGTTTGATCCCCAATCTTTGTAAATTGTCCTTCTCTTTAAAAGCCTCAAATTGAGTGCGCAAGAGTTTGACAGCTTCATTAGCATCCTCCAATGATGAAGAAGGAGCAGGCTGAGTGTTAGGAGGAGGAACAGCATGGTAAGTGCTACCCCCAGCTCCTGACTGACTGGGTGTGGGTTGAATTTGTATAGGGGGTATTTGAGGAGATACTACCCCCAGACCTGCATTGACAGGCACCGCTGACGCTATAATCTCAGGATTTACAGCAGGTACGGTTGGTGGTACTGTATGTTGGGCCACAATGATAGAATGCATACTTGCGACCATTTCAGCCACGGTCTTCAGCTTGTCTTCCAATGCAGCTATTCATTGTTCTTGATTTGCTGAACTAGAAGCGTCTAGGTCTTCAGTGACAACATAAGCTGTCACTTCTCTAGGTACAGTAGAAGACACTGTCTGTTCAGAACTTTCGCTATATTCATCATAATCAGAGAAGGAATCATCTCCTGAATAAGAAATAGGGAGATGGCCAGAGGGATCTTAGAGAAGATTCCCATGCCCCATTGTGTCTCTACTTCGGGATCGGGTGTATCGAAATACTCCTTCAGAAGATTCTTGGAGTAAATCTAAGTACCGCTGGCTGGGCCTGCGAGGCTTATCGTGTTTGGTGCACTTTCTACCCCCAGTGTCTCGAGAAGCCATGTTGATGGAAGCATACAACACTTCGTCTTCATCTTCTGACATTGGTTCAGAAGTTGCAAAATTCAGACGATTGAAAACATATTGTTTTGTTGTCTAGCAACAACACTTGATGACAACCTTGTGATTACAATGATGTTCAAGTGGTTGAACTGGAGGTGTTGAGATGTTGTCCCGTTTTTGCTTGAGGTTCTCTCGGAGGTCAGGAATAATGACGGGACGAGAAGAAGTCTGAGGGATATGTTCTTTGACCACATTCGGAATATGGTTTCGGTTCTTCAGATGTTTTGTCCCGTGAGTATATAGAGAAGTACTCACTTCATTAGCATAGGTGTCAGGATTTTTTATCCTGGAAATTTGTCTCTGATGCAGGTTGATCTTCGGCATTGGCTGCTTGCGTTTCATAGAAGCTGGTATATTGAGATAAGTCCGTAGATCATCAAATTCACCCCCAGGGGTTTCTGTTTGAGACACCAGTAATTTTCTCTGTTTTGAGCGGGATATCCGGAGAGTTGGGAGATCTTGGAGTTCCGCTACTATAGTAGGAAGAATACCTCTTTGCTCAGTACATTTCCCTTTGGCAGGGAGAAAAAAGCTCTTGTTTGAGAGAGTTCTTATACTGATTGGTGCCAAGGCACGTTCAGATGGATCTTCTACGGTAAAAACTGGAGAAGACTGAGAAAAGACCAAAGGACCTTTTCTCTTGTTTTGTGAAGAAGGGTTGGCTAAAAAGCATTTCCCTCTGTTGTCTTCCAAGTCGTGGAACGAGGAAGTTCAAGAAAAGACCAACGGGCCTTTTCCTTTGTTCTGAGGAGGAGGAGGAACAGTCAATAAACTACCCCCAGTGGATTGCGATGGAGCAACAGGGTGCTTGGGAAGAGGAGCAGAGTTTTTTCCCTTGCTGTAAGAAGAAGTGAGATTAGCCAAAGGACTATCCCTATTAGACTGCACTGGAACAGCTTGTGCAGAGGTTGAAGTGGCAATAGGCGCATTGGCTGATTACGCTTGGAAAGCTTTGGCAGATGGCCTTTTGGCCACAGAAACTGTAGTTTGCGCAGCAGGAGTCCTGGCTTCAGAATGTTTAAGTTGCACTCTGGTTGCCGGAATAGTGGATTACGCATGAGGGAAGGAGGTCGCCAACTGCGCCAGGGGAGAGGAGTCTTGCACTTTGCCAGAGTGGCATAGGAAGTGGATTGTGCTGTGGCAGAAAGAGCAGTTTCTTGCACAAGGGTAGAAGTTGCTACTGGTTCCTTGGCAGCAGAGACAGCAGAATGCGCAGATGACTACATAGAGGACTGCGCAGAGGACTTTGGAGTCCACACTGAACGGACCATGCTCTTGGCAGAGGCTGCAGTGCAACGAGTAGACCCAGAGTTGATCATCGCCTCGTAGGCAGTCTGGTTGAACTTCACAACCAGCGACTTCTGCGTCTTTTCGATAGACGCAACGTCACATTGAGTTGTCACTTCCTCGTCGGAGGAGAAAGTCGTCCCCAGCAGAGTCGCCATTTTGTTTAAAAAACAAAAGTCTTTTATTTCACAAACTTTGTAAGAAGATTACAATTGAATTCTGGAAAAGTACAACTATAGGAATCCGATCTGAAGGCGACCGATCCCTTGGATGATGTAAACTTTGAAGACGATAGCCTCTGAAGAATGCAGCAGCACTTGGACAAGAACTTCTGATCTCTGATGATAATAATGATCGGATCCCCTTAATGAAGGACTTGAAACTCTATCTATAGAGTTCTAGAAATAACTAATTTGTAGTTATTCTGGATTGTGCATGATGAACTGCGCTAGCAACAGACTGCGCAAACAGCGAACTGTGCTGGCAGTTACTCGATCATGGGTCAACTGTATTAGACGTGTGGTATTATTTGATTGAAATGTACATGGTCGTGTACAGGCGGTTGCCACGTGGCGAGGAATTGATGGCATGTAAGCCACATAATAAATGTCAGTTATCTTGATGGATTGCGCCACTTGAAAAGTGCTAGCATCAGACTGCGCTGAGATTCGAGCTTGGTCAAACTGCGCTGAAGTTGAGGTGTCATACTGCGCTAGCTGTACAGCTGTCCTCGAGCGCTATGCTGCACAAGAAACGAAAGGACTCCTCGTTTATCGGGCTGTCAGCTGTCAGAAGATCAGATTTTTGTCAGGTAATGATGCATTGCCACGTCAGCATAGCGCGCTTAATTGGTAGCGCAGTTCAGCTTGCGCGTTTGAATAGTCGCGCAATCTGCCTCCTGCGCAGTTGATTAGTTGACTAAGAGTCAACTGTTAGTCAACATTTGACTACTTTGACCTAAGGTTGACCCAGGGTTGATTAGAGTTGACTTTTTGACCAAAACTTAACTGTAAGTCAACCCTTGACCCAGATTGACCTAGTTTGACTTGGATTGACTTCTTGTGACCATGTTTGACCTTGGTTGTCCTGGTGTAACCTAGTTTGGCTCAGTATGACCTAGTTTAGCTTGGTGTGACTTAGTTTGACCTAGTTTTGACTTAGACTTGCATATCATGACTAGATTAGCTTTCCTTTCAATATTAAACCATGTTTTGACTTGTAGTATCTCATCTTTAGGTTTGTGATTACTCTGAGCGTCTGTTCACCTTATCAGCTTAGGACCACAGGCGAGTTTTTTCCACTGATAGTTTTTATTGTCTTGATATCTGCTATATCCGATTCAGTTGTAGTATCTTACTCGATTTCCAGTCACGATAGTTCACGGACTAGTATATGTTGGATCATAACATGGAAAGTTGTTCCTAGATTTTCATGGTATATTGGTACATTTTGTGTCTTATTCCGTATATTAATATAGATACTGATTCCTAAGGGGACTTGCTACCCTCTTATGGAATCATGTGTCCTGACGTGTCATGTCCAGATCCATTATACTATTCGAGGATGGGGGAATTATTAGGGTTTATGTGATCAAAGCCCCTGTAGAAGCATAGAATTTCATGACCAGAAATCCTATGCGCCTAACATTATATGCGCCAGGGAGCTCAGATGAAGTACTTGGCACAGCAAACAGCAAAAGTATAGACATCAAAAGAAGATTTTTTATTTTATATAAAAGTATATTATATGTCTAAAAGGCTTTACATAGGAGAATTTCTACAAAAAGAAACATCCTAAGACTACAGCCAGGCACAACAAACTGCCATGCTTCGCCCACCAGTCCCATCATCAGGCAGGCGTATCACTTCAGCATCTCAGACAGGTGCATCACTTCAGCATCTCAGTCGGGCGCAGCCTTCAGCATTTCAGTCAGGCGTATCTCTTCAGAGTCTCAGTTATGTGCATCATGAAGTCTCAGCATATGCGCCTTACTTTGACCCAATCAAATGCTCCGACTAATGAAGCATTTATTGAGCAGAATGAGGGCGGGAGACTAACCCTACGCTAGCGGGAGGAAGAGCTCTCCAAACGAAGAGGAGAGCACCGCAATCGATCCGCGACAAAAGGAGGCTTACAACACAACCAGAATGGGCAACACCCACTCTAGCAGGAGGAGGAGCTCTCCAAAGCCTAAGGAAGATGATCGGGGTACCATAATAACGATCTGTGGATCTTCCACCATAACGGAGACGAGGCTCGAGCATCCCGATCTTTGGATGCAACAGGCATCTTTCGCCTGCCTCAGAAGCCCTCGACTCCGATTTTTGGATGTAACAGTCACCTTCAAGTGCATGAACGAAGACAAGTCGTCGCATCTTCACCCTCGGGAGCATCTCGTCAACAGAATGTGCTCGAAAAAACAAGTTCATTCGGGAAGACGTGAGAGAACGAGAGACAAACTCTCTCCTTGCCACTATTTATAGGCCGGGCAAATCAAACCCATGTGCCAAGTGGAGGGCTTTCCGAATCCCATGCAATAAATTTGCGTTAATGGTGATGAACCTGATGCTTCGAATTCGGCCAAGTCAAAAACGGCTATTTAAAGCACTCGAAGAACGTAACAGTCGGACCAATAAAGACGTGTCATGCAAACAGATGCGCCAGTCAGACCGCGCATCATACAGATGTGCCCATCAGCACCAAGCACCCCATAAGGATGCGCCCAACGCGTCCCCATGCGCCTAGTGGAACGCAGATCGATACGCCCACTCAACAGCCCATCACCCGTCAAAAAACATTAAATGCTGAAGTCTGACACGACAGCAGCCAGTCCCCGAGGACTAAACAGTTGACAGTTTTTTCAGAAAATGAAGCATCGCTGACGGGAGCACATCATTACTTTCCTTCGACGGTTATAAGCCACGTGACCGCCCAACCATTTCGTATGCACCTCCGCAGCCATGCACCCAAATCTCTGTATGCGCCTCAAAAGCCATGCGCCTCAGACTTTTCTCTGATCCCTAAAGACAGAGGTCAAGTCACTACTGAAGACTGGCATGTGCCTCAAAACTCGTACGCCCAAACGGTTCGTGACTCCTGAAAGTTGTGAGCCGAAGTCTTCTCATGCGCCCAATCCCAGGCGTATCCTATCAGATTACTCTCCTCCAAATCCGAGATCTTTGAGCCATGGACCTACGACACATGTCCTTTGACTCGATTCAGCCTATGAAGGGGTGCTAATCACCCAAAATCTCAGCAACAGAAAGATCCTTTCCTCTGCTATGTGTCAGCCCACAAAAGCAGCATAAAGGATTCAACCCACAAATGATGGCACATCATCCATGCGTCTCCCGTAGCTTCAACCACGTGGCGTCCCTACGTATAGGCACATCCTACATATGTGCGCATGAGCAGCCAGCCTGCAAGCAGTAAATGGCGGGATCATCTCCTTCTTACACACATATGGAGACACACACACATATACGGATAGAGACCTACATACGCAGTGAGAGAGGCAGATACAGACACTCAACGTCTTCTTCCTCTCCGCAAGCTCCAGCACCCAGAGCAACTCAGACCTTCAGAGAACCGAGAACCGTCGTCAGATCGTCAACGGAGTCAACGTATTACCACTCGCTCCATCGACATAGGTACCCAGATAAACAAAAGTGTTCTCCTAGGACTGCATCTAAGTCCTACTTTGTAACACTTTTCTGTTTGTAATTAAAATTGCAATAAAAAGATTTTAATGGCAAATAAGCTGGCGACTCTGCTGGGGAACTCTTTTTCCTCTACCAAAAAAGATGTGTCGCAATCAGACGACGTGAATGTGGGCTCCTCCCATAAGACGCTGGTCGTACGCCTCAATCAATAGGCGTATGAGGAGTTCATCTCTGAAGGCAGCACAAGTCCTTCAAAGCGACTGCCAAAGCCGAAGAAGACTCGTCATGTCTGGGTACGCGAGGTCGAGGCCCCTGGAACCACCATTGAAGGGGCGCCGATGTAGTCCACCCTTCTCACTGACGTCCTCAGCAGCTAGGATGCGCCACCGGTGCAGCACGTCTCTCGGAAAAGCATGGTGCTAACCATATTCCCCAGCCATTCCCTTCTCAAACAAGGAAGATGCACCGACGGAGCAAGGACGCATCTAACGCCCTACGCAGTAATGCTGATGCGCCATAGAAGATCTCTGTCTTTGATAGGCTCTCTTGCTGTCATGGCGAGGAGAATTTGGACTCTGAGTACTATGCACCCCAGTAGGCTGGTACAAAGAATTCTAAGACGACATGGGCCATGCGCCTCAAACGTGCTATGCCAGCGGCAAACCAGAAGCATACGCTCACGATCATGCGCGTTGCTGATGGTAAGCTGTATAAGGTCGACTCGGGTGCTTCTGCGCCAGAAACAAACCAACCTTCAAAGTCCTTGCCTCACTTGGGCGCATCTGTTGCATTCGCAACCAAGTCGAGCAAGGCAAACTCTGTGGTCTTGAACCCCAGCACCTACATGGGATGTACGTCTATAGCTGGTTCAAGTCACTGTAAATGTTGTGCCCCTACTACTGATCTGAGCGCATCTTATGCGTTGGTTTAGGGGGCGCAACATTCACCTAACCACCCCGGTGCTTGGCCTTACCAGGCGCCTGATGGGGATGCAAAGGTGGCACTCTCTTCCAATAATTTGCGTAATATGATCAGTCACAAGCGTCGATCAGGAGAGTCGACTGATAAGTACAATGCGTCCCTCACAGGGCACACCTGTGATGTAGTTACTATCAACTGTTGTTGCAAGACAGCAGTCCCACTATCATGGCAGTCGGTGTTCCAGCGGCTGCAATTATCAACACCCCTCCAACGTCGTCTCGGGAAGAAGATGTCAACTGAAGTGGAGCCAGAACTACAGGTTGCTTCTTGTAACGTAGTCTCCAATTCCCCGTCAATTCAGAAGGTAACTAGTAGCTCCTCGACTTTGTCCTCATCCAAGAGCCAGCCGAGAAAGACCAAAACAACTGTCCCTTCCTCGAGAGTGTTTGAGGGCACTCGGGGGAGAAAGAAGATCTCAGAAGAAGCTGGAGGTAGTCAAGCCCCTGTGGATCTTCATCCTGGAGACGAAGTCAGCCTCCCGGACATAGATAAGGGTAGTCAAGCCCCTGTGGATCTTCATCCTGGAGACGAAGTCAGCCTCCCAACATGGCTGGGGGTAGTCAAGCCCCTGTGGATCTGCGTCTCGAAAACGAAGAAGTCCTCCAAGACAAAACTGGGGATAGTCAGGCCCTTGCTAATACTTCTCCCGAAGACGAAGGTGTCCTCCAGAACATAGCTGGGGGTAGCCAAGATGAAGCTCCGGAGAAGTTCCTCTTCTACAAGAGAGCGAGGCCGAAAGCGAAGCCTCAACCGATCCATCCACTTTCAATCGCGTCATGACGGTGTACATGACGGCAGCTGGTGATACGGAGTCTGATTCACCGCCAACAGATCTCGTCCAACGCATGGATACCTTGGAGGGAGGACTCAAAACCCTCTCTGCCTCTATGCAAATACTGACTCAAGCAGTGTTTGAGATACGATCAGCTTTGGCCAGGGAACCGTCTATCGGTCCTGACCCAGGGGCCAATGGAGAATCATACTCCTTCAATGGTATCCTTGATACAGATCAT
>JANAVB010025751.1:0-100264 GCA_029216955.1 Iris pallida | reverse complement strand
TTGCGATACTCCTTTTTGAAAAATAAAGAAATACACTCTCTTTTTTTTGTGATGTGTTCATTTTGATCTCATGAACTTGATGATTTATGGGACTATATATTTTGCGCACCTTGGTTTTTAGGTACAGATAATAAGTTTGAAGGAACCAAAACATGTTTGCTCAGAGGTAATGTGGACATGGCAATCATTAGGTTCAAATGATAGAATCTTCCTACTCAGAGGTATTTATGGACATGGTAGGAATGATCCTGGGGGATACGCTGAACAACTCAGAGGTAATGTGGACGTGGAAGTTCTGTGATCAATGTACGACAACACAGGAGTTGTTTGTACGGGATGTTTACTCAGAGGTAATGTGGACGTGGTAAACATGAAGGATAGCGTAAGCTCACGAAATGTAAGGTTCCGCTTTGTAGGATGTAGAGAGACAACTCAGAGGTAATGTGGACGTGGTTATCTTTCTACGGAAGGATGCCACAGAACAACTGGGTTCCGGAAGCGTTTGATTTTGTGAAAAGAGGTTGTTTGGGGAAATACATGTCTTGGAGGATGTCAAGAATAGTACTTCTTTAGGAACTTGCCGTTGATGGGCATCATGAACAAGTCCCCATTGGGTTTGGCGAGGCGGTAAGCACCGTTTGAGTATACCGTCTCAATGATGAAGGGTCCTTCCCATTTGGGCTCGAACTTCCCTGGTGTCTTGTGAGTTAACACCATTGGCCTTCTGACTGCTAAAACCAGGTCGCCAACTTGGAAAGTTCTTTGCTTGACCTTCTTGTTGAAAGCCTGTGATATACGGGCTTGGTAGAGCTCGATGCGTTGTTGAGCTAGGAGACGCTTTTCGTCAAGTGCCTCCAGTTCCCGCAGACGACGACGTTGATTGTCTTCTTCTGTGAGTTTGTTTGTGATCGCTACTCGGAGTGAGGGGATCTGGATCTCGAGAGGCAGTACCGCTTCGCTCCCGTAGACCAGGGAGAATGGTGTGTTGCCTGTTGGGGTCCGTACCGTTGTGCGGTAGGCCCAAAGACATTCGTCGAGCTTTTCGTCCCAGTCGCATTTGTTGGATGACACGACCTTTTTGAGCAGCCTGACGATAGTTTTGTTGAACGCCTCGGCCAATCCGTTTGCTGCCGGATTGTAGGCGGTTGAGGCCACGTTCTGAATGCGATTTTTGTCACAGAACCTGCTGAAAATGTGGCTGATAAACTGAGGACCATTGTCATGGATGATCCGCCGGGGTACTCCGAAACGGTAAATGACATGGTGTTTGATAAAGCTGACCACCCTGGAGCTTTTTACTTCCGCTAGTGGGACTGCTTCCGCCCATTTGGAGAAGTAATCGGTAATGGCCAGGATGAAACGATGTCCTCTTGATGAAGGAGGGGTGATTGGTCCTACAATGTCCATGCCCCAGGCTTCGAATGGCCAGGAGGCGACTATAGGATGTAGAGGTTCGGACGGTGTATGTATGAAGTCTGCATGGAGTTGGCATGCATGGCACTTCTTAGCATATTCCACTGCGTCGGCGGCCATGGTTGGCCAGTAGTAGCCCATACGTCGCAGTCGATCTTGCAACTTAGGACCTGGTTGGTGAGCTCCGCAAGTTTCGTCATGAGCTTCTCGAAGAGCTTCGGCCGCTTCTTCGTTAGACAGGCATCGAAGGAGAAGCCCGTCGAAGGAGCGTCGGTACAGCATTTTAGTGGCTGTATCGTAGTAGAATCGAAGAGAGCGTCTCCTGACTGAGACGGCTTCCTTCGGGTCTTCCGGAAGGATTCCGTAGACGGCGAAGTCGATGAACGGGAATCTCCAGTCTCGGACATTAACATCGGTGTTTGTCGGCACGACGTGAGCCATTTGCAAACATAGGTTGTTTCTGGGATAAATCAAGTCTCGGTCCAGTTACCGTGACATAGTGTTGAGTCCCAAGGGGCGCGGCCAATGAGGCTGCGAGGCCAGCCAGAGCGTCAGCCTCCAAGTTTTGTAGACGGGGTACATGTTCGATGAAGAACCCAGTGAAGGTTGAAATGATGTTCAATGCAACTTCATGGTAAGGGATCAAATCTTCATGGCGAACCTCGTATTGCCCCCGAATCTGGTTTACGACGAGTTTCGAGTCGCCGTAGGCTTCCAGATGATCCACCCCCAGCTGTTGTGCTAGCTGGAGTCCCATGACGAGTGCGTTGTACTCAGCAACATTGTTGGAGCACGGCTTCGAAAGAGAGTATGCGCGCTGGATGACCAGCTGATCGGGGGAGACCAAGACTACCCCCACTCCTGCGATGATTTGGCCGTTGGGGCCCGTTCTTGAAGCGCCATCGAAGAACATCCGCCAAACGGGGCTTCCTTCAGTGACGTTTGATTCTTGGACTTCATCCGGGATGTCTTCATAGAGTTTTGAAGATTCTGGGATGGGGTGTACAGCTAAAAAGTCAGCCAGAGCCTGACCCTTGACCGCCTTCTGCGGGACAAACACCATGTTGTATGGCGTTAGTAGGATCGCCCATGTAGCCAGCCGGGAGTTTAATGACCCTGGCTTCGTCATGAGAACTCTGAGTGGATTGACTCGGGAGATGACGTGAATTGTCTGGCCCGAGACGTAATGACGAGTCTTCTGAATGGCAAACACCAAAGCCAAGCACTCCTTTTCAACGGGGTTGTACCGGTGTTCGGCCCCGATGAGTGTTCGACTGAGGTAGTAGATTGCTTGCTCGTAGCCTGCATCGCTGTTTTGAGCCAGTAAAGCGCCGAAGGAATGATCCATGGCACGGACGTAGAGGAGGAATGGTTTGCCGGCGACAGGTGCCACTAGGACTGGCGGGCTTGTCAAGTAAGCCTTGATGTCGTCGAAAGCCTTTTGGCCCTCCTCTGTCCAGACGTAAGAGACTCCCTTCTTCATGAGCTGAGTAAAGGGTTGACATTTACCGGAGAGGTTTGCTATGAACCTCCGGATGTATGCCAGACGTCCCTGTAAGCCCCAAAGTTCTCGAAGGTTCTTCGGAGGGTCCATGTTGAGGATGGCTTTAGTCTTCTCGGGATCGACATGAATGCCTTTTGTCCGTGATGACAAAGCCCAAGAATTTGCCGCTAGAAACCCCCAGGAAGGATTTAGCGGGGTTCATTTTGAGTTGATGTGCCCGCATGAGATCAAAGACCGTCCTCAGGTCCTGTAGGTGATCTCTTTTGAGGTGGCTCTTGACTGCGATGTCGTCAACATAGCACTCAACTGTCTTGCGAAGATGTTGACGGAAGATGGTACTCATCGCTCGTTGGTATGTTGCACCGGCATTCTTCAAGCCGAAGGGCATTACTGTGTAGCAGAAAACACCTTTCGGAGTCCTGAATGACGTGTGTTTTGCGTCATCGGGGAACATCTTGATTTGATTGTAGCCTGAATACCCGTCCATGAAGGACATGCGTTCAAAGCCACATGTGTTGTCGATCATTACATCGGTGATTGGGAGCGGGAATTCATCCTTCTGGCAAGCAGAGTTGAGATCCCTGAAGTCGATACAGACTCGTATCTTCCCGTTCTTCTTGGTGACAGGGACGACGTTGGCTACCCAGTCCGGGTGTTGTTCCTCACGGATGAAGCCACTGGTCAAGAGTTTGTCCACCTCCTGATCGATGGCATTCATGATGTCCGGGCGGAAGCGTCGCTGTTGTTGTTTGATAGGTTTGGCAATCTGGTAAGATGTTCAACCTATGCATCGCGATCTGTGGATCGAGACCCGACATGTCTTCGTAGCTCCAGGCGAAGACGTCAATATACTCTTTAGCCAGTTGGACTAAAGATTCTCGGTCTTCTCCTTCCAAGCTTTTGCTGATGAAGATGGATTTAGAAGAAGACCCATCCCCGAGGTCGATCTGCTCGACTTCGTCTTCGGTAGGAGGTTCTCGTAACTCAAAACGAGACTCCCATTGTTCTCCTAGGTGTTGAGCCCAGGGTTCCTCTTCGAAGGGTTCCGGCGGTTGGTCTTCGCCTTCATCTTTCTGAGGTTGCGTCCGATGTCATGTTAGCTGACAGCACTTTCCTGAAGACTGATCCGATACTGGTATCGGAATCCCACGTCGATGCTTCAGACGAGTGGGAATGTTCTATGTCTTCTGCGTCTGAACTCTCTGGAGTTGATGGCGGCGTGACATAGCCTAACCCCCGTCGAGTCCGATTATAGTAATCCTGTGGCTTTCCATTGGGCATCGAAAGCCGGACAGGGAGATGCCGACCCTTGCCGTAGTTTAGGCCTTTATTGCTTTTCAGGTCGTAGCCCATCTTTTGGATGATGTGCTTAGCCGCATCCGTGTACCGATAGACTTGTACTCTGTCGGTATCAGGTTCGGGCTCGATTGACGGGAGGTCCCGACGACGCTCGATTTTGCCCGAGATGATGGTGCCTTGGTCTCGGCTCCGTGGAGGGACTATGAAGACTCCTTGAGACGGGACTATTTGATTATGGTAGACGGTCGTTACTTGTGTTTGCAACGACCGTAGAGCGTTGTCTAATGTATACATGGCATTCCAGTATGGAAGACAAGAATAATTGAAAGACACTCTATTATTGATAAAGTACGAGATTTTATCCCGTGGGATTACATTGTCGAAGGAGGGTGCGTCTACATCAGTAGAGATATATTCGCCAAGCTCCTCATCTGTAAGCACTGGGGCCGGATCAGGAGAGTCCTCCACCGCTCTGACTTTGGGGTCTGAGAGGGTTATGTGAGCCCTCTCCGGCATCTTGGATGACTGCGGCGGCTTGCCTTTAAGACGCACCTTGAGAGGTGCCTCGGTTGCGCCTCCGATGAGAGGCGCCTTCCCTTGTAATTTTACCACCAAGGGAGCCGCTGTTTGAGGTGGCTTTCCCTTGAGGCGTATCTTCAGGGGAGCTTCGTGAGTCGGTGCTTTCCCTGATAGCTTGATGCTCATTGGAGGCGCCTTCTGGGGTGGTTTCCCCTTCAGTCGGATTTTCAAGGGGGCGTCGGGAGTCGTCTCAGGCTCCATGTCCGGCTCTGTTGCCGTCTCTGCCTCATCATCAGCGTCGTTGGCTTCCTCCTCGTCAATGGGCTTGTACAAGTCGGAATCGGTGAAGTAGGCTTCAATCCCTTTGAAAGGATCGATGTCTGCAAACTCCGTCCGGATGACGCCATTGGTGGATACATATTTCATGCATTGGTGGAGCGTGGAGGGTACCACCATGTACTCATGTAACCATGGTCGTCCGAATAAGATGTTGTAGTTGACCTCGGCATCCACCATATAACAAGTCACCTCAGTTTTGAGGCTGCCGATGTGACACTTCAGCCGGATCTTACCCAGTGGCTCGCTCTTGCTAGCGTTGAAGCCACTGATGGTCGTATTGGAGGGCGCCAGCCGGTACATTGGGATCCCCAGCTTTGATAGCAGCGCCTTTGGAATGATGCTTAGGGAAGACCCCGGATCGATCTGAATCCTGCTCACCTTTACCGAACCGATGTACCCTGTGTAATACAACGGTCGGTTATGTCGGTGATGCTTGAGCAGCATGTCTTGTTGGATGAAAGTTATGTTTGGGATAACTTCATCCGCACAATGACAGTGTACACAAGTAGTTGGGAGGTCTTCAGGCTGCTTGATTTGACTGAGAAAGGATTCGGCATCCTTCAGAGCTTCGCAGAGAGCTTCTCGGGAGTCCTTGGAGAGACGCAGGAGCTCGAACAAAGACAAGCGTGCAGGAGTACTGGCCAGTTGTGCCAGAATGTCAAAATTGTGGGGCTTGGCTAGCCCCGAAGCATTTTCTTTCCGCAGAGGTCTGTCGAAACGGGCCTCCACTTGCTTTTGTTTATTGGCTGCTGAGGGCTTGGATGGACCCTCCTCAGGGATGGTGCCAGGAGGCACCACTTCGGCGGCAGCTTCACCGGGCTGGGAGTTCTGTTGTGCACGCGTCTGCACAGGAAGTGCCTCTTCCGTTGAAGAAGAGACCGTGCGGCAAGACTTGATCTTCCTGCCTTTTGCTTTGGAGGTAGGGCGTACCTCCGGTTGAGTTACCTCGGAGACGAGGTCGGGGTGAACCCAGAGGACCTCTCCTCGAGATGTGGTGAGTGGGACAAGTCCACTCACATTGTCACGGGTGGGTGGCAAGTTCACCACCTCCATTGTCGCCTTAGGGATAGGGACGACGCCATCTTGTGTGGTAGTCGGCGGCAAGGTGCCGAACTGAAGTGACACCACATTAGCTGACACCGTCTTCTCTTCGTAGTCGACGGAGATTACATCCGCATTGATCATGCGCTGGATGTAATTTTTGAGGACGTAGCAGTCCTTAGTCGGGTGTCCGACTAAACCGATGGTAGTGACAGTACCTTGGGTTGTCCACTTTCCCGACTTCATCGGGCCGCTTCGGGTCCAGAAGCTTGATCTTGTCACCCTGCTTCAGTATCTCAAAGAGTTGCAGGGTGTCGTCATCATTGAATGAATAAACCTCCTTGGGTCTCGGTGCCAGTGGAGGCTTTTGAGTAGGCACAGATGCGCCCTTCGAGGCATTAACAGTCAGTGCCTGTTTCCCCTTTGTTTCTCGTCCGGAGTTGTTGATTGCGGACTTTTTCCCCTTATCGTCAAAGGCGGGGAAGCTAACACCCAGAAGACGTGCATTGGCCGTCTTCTTCTCTGCAGCTTCAGCTTCGATGATTAGGGAGCTCCAGTCGGGAGGGGGAGTAGAGTTAAGCCAGAGCTTTACTGCAGGCAGCATGTTCATACTGCAAGCGGAGAGAAGCGCATGCTCTGGCATGCCTGGAGGTAGCCTGAAGCAGGCCTGACGGAAGCGTTCGATGAATGCCCGAACCGTTTCCTTGTCCTTCTGGCGTATCTCAATGAGAGACGCCATCGTCATGTCCTTTCCACCGTCGTAGAAGCGGTCGAGGAAGAGGCGTGTCAGGTCGTCGAAGGACGATATGGAATTATCGGGGAGGCTGCAGTACCAGTCATACGCCACCCCTTTCAGGGCCCCAACAAAGATGCTGGTGAGGAGCGCGTCCTCCTTCGGAAGATGCCCTGTCTGCGACTGGAAGTACGTCAGGTACCGTCGTGGAGAGTCCTTCCCGTCATACGGCGTGAGTGTTTGTGGTTTATACTTTGGGGGATAAACCACCTTGTTCCACTCAAGGGGATAAGGCTGGGGAATGCCCATCTTCTAGGCGCTCCTCCTGCCTGTTCTTGGACTCGAAGCGCTCCCGCAGATCTTTGATCATTTCGACCACGTCCTCCGTGGAGCTAGGAGTCGGGGAAGGAGGTACCACCTGGAGTGGAGCGTTTGAGGGCTCCGACGTCCGGGGTGCTTCTGTGTCTGAGGGTGTCCGTTGGAGGGGCACACTCGACTCTCCATTGGCTCCTGGGTCGGGACCATTTGAAGGTGTCCTGATCAAGGCCGACCGCATCTCAAACACTGCTTGAGTCAGTGCTTGCATTGAGGCAGAGAGGGTTTTGAGTCCTCCCTCTAGCGAGTCTATGCGCTGGACAATGTCCTGTGGCGGCGCATCAGTCTCAAGATCACCCCCGGTCATGTATACTGTCATGACACGGCCGGAAGTGGATGGATTAGTTGAGGCTTCGCTCTCAGCCTCGCTCTCATATGGGGGAGTCACTTCTCCTGGTGTTTGGCCACCCCCAGCCACATTCTGGAGTTCGTCTTCGACAGGCGCATCTGCAAGGGCCTGACTGCCCTCAGCTCTGTCTTGAAGGGCCTCTTCGTTTCCAGCACTACCCCCAGCGGTGTCCTGGAGGACATCGTCATTTTGAGGGGCTTCAGGGAGGCCATCTTCGCCTTGATGAAGATCCGCCGCAGCTGTGCTTTGGACATCTTCGTCTTCAGAAGGAGGCTCGACAAGGGTCTGGCTACCCCCAGCTTCCTCCAAGAACTTCTTCCTCGACCGAGTGCCTTCGAACACTCCAGAGGTCGAGACAGCTGCCTTGGTTTTCCTCGGCTGGCTTTTGGATGAAGACGAGGAATTGGCAGTCGTCTTCCGGACAGATGAGGAGTTGGAGATCACGTTGCATGAAGCAACCTTTAGCTCCTCTTCTGCTGACACCTTCGTCCCAAGGCGATGTCGGAGGGGTGTCGATGATTGTAGCCATTGGAAGACCGACTGCTTTGGCGGTACTGCCGTCTTGTAACAGCAGTTGATGGTGACCACTGCACAAGTGTGCCCCGTGAGAGGCGCATCGTGCTTGTTGGTCAACTCTCCTGACCGGCGCTTGTGAGTGATCATGTTGCGCAGGTCATTGGAGGAGAGTGCTACCCTCACACCCCTCTCAGGCGCATGGCAGGGCCAAGCGCCGGGGTGGTTGGGTGAGTGCTGCGCCCCCTGATCTAATACCAAGCAGGCATCACGATCAGTAGTGGGGGAACCACAGCATTTGAAGTGACTTGAACGGACCTCAAACGCACAACCAGAGGAGGCGCGGGAGTTCAAGACCACTGAGTTTGCCTCTCTCGGCTTGGTTGTGCACGCAGTGAATGCGCCCAAGCGAGATGAGGACTTTGAAGGTCGACTCGTTGTCGGTGCAGAAGCACTTGAGTCAACCTTGTACATCTTGCCATCGGCAGCGCGCGTGATTGTAAGCGCGTGCCTCTGGCCGGCTGCTGGCATAGCACGTTTGTGGCGCATGGCCCGTGCCGCCTTGGATTTCTTCGTACCAGTCCGCTGTGGTGCATAGTACTCAGCATCCAAATTCTTCTCGCCATTACAGCGAGTGAGTCTGTCAAAGACAGAGGCTCTTTGTGGCGCATCAGAAGTGATGCACGGGGCATTGGCTGCGCCCCTGCTCCGTCGACGTATCTTCCTCGCCTGAGAGGAAGATGGCTGGGGAACGTGGTCAGCCGCACGCTTCCCCGAGAGATGTGCTGCATCAGCGGGCGCACCTTGACTGCTGAGGACGTCAGCAGGAAGGGAAGGCTGGACGGGCGCATCCCCTTCAACGGTGGTGCCCGAGGCGTCGACTTTGCGCACCCAGACTGCGCGGGTCTTCTTCGGCTTCGACAGCCGCTTTGAAGGACTCGTACTTCCTTCAGAAATGAACTCCTCGTACGCCTGTTGATTGAGGCGCACTACCAGCGTCTTGTGGGAGGAGCCCACCTTCACGTCGTCGGCCTGTGACACAACCTTCTCGGTAGAGGAAAAAGAAATCCCCAGCAGAGTCGCCAGCTTGTTTTCCATTAAAATTGTTTTGATTGAAATCTTAATACAAACAGAACAGTGATACAATATAGGACTTAGATTTAGTCCTAGGAGTACACTTTTGTTTAAGCTGGGTCCTTAGTGCCAATGGAGCGAGTGGTAATGCGTTGACTCCGTTGACCGGCTGACGATGGTTATCGGTTCTCTGAAGGTGTTGGTTGCTCTGGGCACTGGAGCTTGCTAAGAGGAGGAAGATGTTGAGTGTCTAGAACTGCCTCTCCGGTGATTCTCTGTTGTAGATTCTCTCTGTGTTGTGAGTCTTGTGTTCTGAGTCTCTGTCTCTGTGTGTGAAGGAGATGATCCTTCTATTTATAGTTTTACAGGCTGGCTGCTCATGCGCGCATGCAGGATGCGCCGGTGTGGGGACGCCACGTGGAGGTTGCTGATGGAGGCGCACGGATGCTGTGCCCTGATCGAAGGGGAGAACTCTTCATACTGCTGTTGTGAGCCGGCACGTAGCAGAGAGAAGATCTTTCCGTTGCTGAAATCTTGGATGAGTTGAGTCAAAGGACACGTGTCGTCGACTCATGGTTCGAAGATCTCGGATTTGGTGGAGAGGAGTGATCTGGTGGGCTGCGCCTTGGATTGGGCGCAGGAGGAGGCTGCGGCTCATAACCTTTAGGAGTTACAAACTATTTGGGGCGCATGACTTTTGAGGCGCATGCAGGCGACTTTCCTTCTGTCTTTCGGGATCAGAGAGCAGTCTGAGGCGCATGGCTTTTGAGGCGCATGCTGATTTGGACGCATGGCCGTAGAGGCGCATGCTGATGGTGGAGTGGCCACGTGGCAGTAGCCGTCGAAAATAAAGTCATGATGATGCTGACGTTGTCGACGCTTCATTTTCTGAAAAAGCTGTCAACTGTTCAGACTTTGGGAGGCGTGCTGCCAACTCTGTCAGTTCAGCATTTAATGTTGGTGACGTTCGATGGACAGCTGAGTGGGCGCGTCGGTTGGCGTTCCACTCGGTATGGAAATGTGTGGGGGCACACCCTCTGTAATGCGCCGAGTACTGTAGGGCGCGTCTGTATGATGCGCCTGATGCCGAAGGGCGCGTCCGTGTGATGTGCTGTCTGGCTGGCACATCGGACATATCTTTTAATGATGCGGCTGTCTCGCTCTTCGAGTGCCATAAATAGCCGTTTGGCTGAATTCGAGGCGTCCGGTTCATCCATTTAATGTAAATTTATTGCACGGAATTCGGAGAGCCATCCACTTGACGCGTGGGTTTGATCTGCCCGACCTATAAATAGTGGCATGGAGAGAAGATTTGCTTCTCATTCCCTCACGTACTTCCAATATGAACTTGAACATGCGGGTGCATTCTGTTGACGAAGTGTTCCCGAGGGTGAAGATGAGACGCTGTGTTGTCTTCGATGCACTTGAAGGTGACTGTTACATCCAAAAGACGGAGTCGAGGGCTTCTGAGGCAGGCGGATGGTGCCTGTTGCATCCAAAGATAGGGATGCTCGAGCCTCGTCTTCGTTATTCCGGAAGAGCCGTAGATCGGAATGGCGGTGCTAGGCTCTATCTTCCTTCAAAGTGGGGTTTGCCCACTTTGGTTGTGTTGAAAGCTGCTCCTTTAGCCGCGGTTTCGATCACGGTCTTCCTTCGCCTTTGGAGGCTCTTTCGAAGCCTCTCCTGGCCACAGCATTTGCGGTGCTCTTCTCTTCCTTGGTTCCAGCCAGAGGGTTAAATGCTTTGTGTATCGAAGCATTTATCAGGCGAGCCTGGTTGGAAGAGCGGCACATAACTGGGCTCTGCTCGGCCAGGTGAGCCTGGTTGGAAGAGTTGTACATGACTGAGCTCTGCTCGGCCAGGTGAGCCTGGCTGGAAGAATTTGGCTGAAGGGATGCACATAGCTGGGCTGGATGCACATAACTGAGCTGCTGAAGAGATGGCGGGATGCGCCTGGTTGGAGGCGCATGATGTCTGCTGCGCCTGACTGACAGCGCATGGTGATGCTGCGCCTATCTGGAGACGCATGGTGGCCGCTGCGCTTATCTGAAGGCGCATGGTGGCCGCTGGCTGTAGACTTAGGATCTTTCCTTTGTAGAAATTCTCCTTTGTACAACCTTTTTCTAGACATGTAATAGACTTTTATATATAAAATGAAAAGTCCTTCTAAATGTCTATACTTATTGACTTTGCTGTGAAGTTCTTCGTCTGAGTTCTAGCGCATGTAGTGTCTGGCGCATGGGCTTTCTGGTTGTGAAATTCCATGCTTCTACAGGGGGATCAGCCTACACGCAAGTGACCACTATATGATACTCACAACTCTCACACACAACTCGTGTATAATCGTGACAAGTCAATGAGACACACTAAATTTTGACGGTAGTCCCTTAACTCTAAGCCAATTTTATAAAATATTGTAATTTGCATCTACATATAATTTAGAAAGAAACAACTTAAAAATAAACACAACATGCATGGTATTGAGCAGGAAATTTAAACAGTAAAGGCAAGGTGTCTTGCCTGATGTGTCGCCTGGTGTGGTGCAAAAATCCGACAAGTCATGTCTGTCCAGATAATTGAGAAATAGGAAGGATGATCAGTCGCAATCCAGATAATTGAGAAAATTTGAGTATAATGAAAATTATATATTTTATATAACCCTTCCTAATTTCTAGACAAGAAAACTCAAAATTGTATAATATGAATTTTTTTTAGGCAAAATAATTTAGATAACTTCTTTAAAATAGTAGGAAATTATAATTTGAAAACTAAAATATTTGTAAATAAATATTAATAATTTGGCCTTGTCGGGTGTGTCCGACACGGTGGTGGTGGCAAGATGCGTCCGGAATTGTCAGATGGATATTATGTATTTGTATTGGGATATAATATAGTGGATGGGAAGCACAGACACGGTGCACAATGTTTGTGGAGAAATTTGTGGATGCCCTTAAATTTATGGAGGAGTACCTGCCTATTTATAGGATGTGAAAATTCCCATTAGATATGCATTAGGATTTAAATTCTCCATAATAGATAATTCAATCTATTTATTTAAATTAATTCAATAAATCTGAATCCAATTCAAAATCCAATTTCAAATACAATCAAATTTAAATCTAATTAATTTCTTGGTTTAAAATCAATGGGATAATCAAATTTCAAATGTTAACTATTTAAATAAATCCATAAATTCAAATCAAGATTTTAATCTCCACAATAATTTCGAAATATATTTTCCAAAAATTCTAATAATAATAATTTCGAAAATTATATTAATATTTTTAAATATCTTTTTGAATAATAAAATATCAATATTTATAAATCTCGAAAATTATATTTTATTTAAAATAAACTAGCAAAATATTTACGAAATATATGTATGCACTAAGACTTTTATTTATTCTAAATAAAAAGGCCTTTCATAAATAAAATTATAAATTTAGGAAATTTGATAGCTAATTTAAAATATTACATATATTATTTTGAAACTACAAAAATAAGAAAAATATTTTTCTAAAAGTATGTACGCTCGCACATATTTGCACTCGTCGAGCAATTACGAAAAATAAAATTTCGTGCGTGACGTACAATATGACTACGCGAAGTACAATACAAAATTTTAAATCGGTACCAAATTTAATAAAAAAAAAGTAGAAATTTAGGGGTTTTACACTAGCTGCTAATAGAGGCGTGTTAGGAGACTTAGCAGTTAGTAGCGATACATGGTCGTGGATGCGACTTGACAGGTATATTGGGTGGGAAGAACATTTCCTTATCGTATGGGCTTCTATTGCACTTCCCTTATAACCCGGAAGCTCCGCTGGAGATACGGGTATGAGCCTCTCAGGTTGGCCACTGTCGTTTTTCAACGTCATGCTCTCGGTCACTGGTGCCCAAGTGGGGACTATACCAGATCCTATTACAGCCAGGGCTCATGTGACGAAAGGTTTGTTCTTAACTGCATGTTCACTTTAGTATGGTTAGAGTACCTTATTTATGTCTTGTCACTTTCTTTGATTGTGGCATATTTTATATTCAGTATTTATATGGCATGTTTATGTATCTTGTTACGTCCCTCTGAGGACCTGGTTATCTCTCCAGGTGTGTGCTTCTGTAATTTTGCAGGTGTTCTAGCCAAGGCCGTGATCTTCTCCATTCTTTCGAAGACGATTGCGCTTGGTTCGTCTCGTTATTTTATTGATCACTTCTTGTACATAATTTTTGAGATAGTTGGTGGTAACTCCACCTTTTTAATATTCGAGTTTAATTTTTTTTCTTTATTAAGTAAATAGAACTCTTTTCTATTTCATGTAGAATATATTAAGTATATCATTTAAGGTTAGCCATTGGGCTTTTGTATTAATTAAATCCCTTTTTCTAATCCAACCCATTAATTTTTTTCTAATCCAGCCCATTATTCTTTTTAAATCGGCCATAGTGTAATTGCTTAGGTCATCTGAGGGAAAGAGAACTTGTAAAGAAATTCACAGCTCATTCTTTCCCCACACCCATGTGAACGTTAGTTTTGAAATCCTAACAAACTTCCTTCTCACAAGAGTGAGCTGGAAATTTCTTTTGGCACCAACCCCTGCATAGAGATCAAGCTACCAATCCTATTTAATCACTCTCCTTCCTTCATCATTCTCTGCAACATTTTCCTGAGAGAATTCTTTTTCCATTCTTCCTCCCCATGCTCTTCTCTCTTGTCGACCAAATTCCAGGAGGAGATCGACAATGGCTAATGGTCTGAAGACTCTATGAAGACAGTGAGAGAGAGTTCAACTTCTTTGACAGATCAACGAGAAGGGCTGGTGAGCATCAGATTGTTCAAATCTATTTTCGATTCTTTGGAAATTTTTGTAATTCAAATTCTTGTGAACATCTGCTGATTGTTCTTTCAAATGATTGAAATTCAGTGACCTCTAAGAAGCTTCTTCGATCCAGTGATTGGTAGGAATCATAACTCTTTTGATTGTTTGATTCAATTTAATGGTCTATTGATGCAATGGTTCTTTTGTGGATCGAAAATCTCAGATCAATCAGTGTAAACCAAGTGATCGATTATTTGTCTCCATCACCCAATCTAGTTCTGTGATCATAGCAAGGGATGGGGATCTGAGCATATCAGGGGTAAATCAATCCTTGGTAAGCTTGTGAGAATATTTCAATCCAGATATTGATTCTAAATCTGGGAGAACCAACTCCTTGTTCATATGATTGATATGGTCTGTTTGATGTTTGATTTAATTTCAGTACTAAATCAACTTGGTACGGGTTCGTGTCCAACCTGAGATTCTGATCTTCTTCTAAATCTAACTCTCAGGTACATTGCTCATCAGATTTAGTTCTTGTTATGAAATTTAATACTCGTACCATGGCTAGTATTTAGCTGATTATATGTTTAGATTGTGAGTCATTATTTCTCTATGGATGGGTCATCTGTTAGTATGAGTCTCAGGATGTATGTCAGATTATCTATGTTGATCAATTCCTTGACTGTACCAATCATTGAATTATGAAGTCCTAGATCTTAGGACAGTGCATGACGTATTTCAGAAAGGCTAGGAAATGGTTCAATCCTATTTTAGACTAAACCATTTCCTGTCAATTTCCATATTGTAGTTCATATTCTAGGACATGAATTGCAATAGGGAATATAGTGTAGAACTGTTAAGCATATTTTGATGTTGTTAACTGATTTAGAGATTATTGGACATCTGATTATATTGTTCATTGTCCTGATGCAATCTGTGGACTGAACATGTCCTGAACAAAGACATATGTGGTACCTATAGGCACAGGAAGCCAGCTCTGAATAAATTTGTGATAGATGGGAGAACCCATTAGCCTACATCTTATTTCTGTTAACAGGGCATTTAAGAACATGATGGATGATAATCTGAGATTTAAACTGTTGTGTGGACTGAACACTTACTCTACAAACAGTTTGGGTAATGATCGATTTGGCCTGGTATGTGAAGCCTGGCCTTAGGGTAATGATCGATTTGGCCTGGTATGTGAAGCTTGGTCTTAGTCTAACAACTAAATATTCTACCTATGTGGGACTATAAATGTTGTGATGACCTGTGGAATGGGAGAGCTGCACTGCACAAATCTTCCATTTGGTTGATGCCTTGTAATGTGTCATTTGTTCCATATGGTTGACATCCTATTACAGACTGAATTACTCTCAGTCTTGATATAGGACTGAAATTGATGACATGTGTAACCTGTTAAAAGAGTTTGATGTGGAGCTCATGAGAAATCTGCAAATGAGTTTGAGAAGTGATTACCTGTTGAACCAAATCCTTCAAGTCGAGTTCAATAAATCATTGAACTATTGGGCAAAGAGTCATATCACTGCTCTTGTATTTTCCCTCTTTTCTGGGATCCTTTACTGAATAGATTGAGAATAGAAGTGTATTGATATGAAGTTTGAAATATAGTTTATGTGATGCACTGTGGATATTGCATCAGTAAGAGAAGTCTTGTGAACTGAATCTGAGATTTACCAGTCCTAAGTGACCTATTCCATGCCCTGTTATTGGACTGACTTGGACTGAACATTGTTCATCCACCTGAGATTAGGACCATGATGATCTCAGTCCACTTTTCTTCTAAACCAGAGAAATTCTTGGACTGAATGTATGATGCATATATGAGACCTATATACATATATGATGGCCTGCATGTTGTTGCCAGATTTACAACTGATAAGGAATGGTTCTATGCTATTTCTGGGTACCCTTCCATGTGGTTATTTGGCTGTGTGGCTGGATATAGAGTAATTGGTGGTACAATAGCTTTGAGCCTACTGCGAGATCCTTTCTGTTAACATATAGAGGATGTGAGTTATCTGATGTCACTTACCATATCATGTTTCCCATTCTTTTGTTTCAAATATTAAATGTCATGATATTTCCTGTTTAAATTTCTCTTTGAACCTGCTATTGCATTCTGAACTGATAGTAGCTTGCATATTAATGGTTGTTGGCAACAGTTGATTTCTGGTAAAATGGTTCCCAGGATAGTTGGAGAATAACCATTGGTATCTTAGAATCAAATGACAGGAACCTAAGAGTTTGATATTGATGACATTAGGTTGTTAGGAAATGTTTACCTGAACTTGTTGATAGTCAATTGAAGTAATTTCAGAATGTTGTAAATAGGACTGATGGGTTAAATCCCTGTTCTGGATTAGCTATGTCCTGCTATAGCAACTGGATGTCTCATAGGAATTCATGTAGTATGCTGATATACCAGTTTAGAACATGGTTAATAAATTGGATACTCTATAGGAAACCCTAGCAACTAAGTTTACACCAGATATTAATCATGATTAGAATCATTGATAACCAATTAGAATTAGCAGTTTATTAACCGACTTGTACACATCATTATTTCATACAGGAGGATATCTAGCTCTTTTGCCTACTTGTACTTTCCTGGAGCAAGGCAAGTACACTCTATGATTTTGATCAGTACATTTTCTTGTTCTTTATTGCTGACACACTGCGACACGTTCATGATCTTTTCTGGCTTGTTCTTTCATGATCTTACTTGTATCTTGGGGCGGGAAAATACTCTAGATATGTGACCAAACCCGAATACTTACTCATGATCTTTAGCTTAGGCCTCGCACAGTGCACGCGGGTCCTAAGCCGTACCTTATATGATCTTTCAGGATCTTTTCATGCTCTTTCATGGTCTTACCTAAGCCGGTCACATATCATAGAAGTATTTCAAATTTATAATACACATGTTCAGGATTTTGTTCTTACACTAGTTTCCTATGATCCTGATCTTGATTTTAGCTATAGTCGTGATCTTTCCTGCATCTTTATATAGTCATGATCTTTCATGTATCTTTATAGCAGTAGTTCATGTTCTTCCTTTTCTTTACATATCTTGTTCTTCCTGTTGTTTCAGCATTTACTTTCCATATCATGATGTTATTGTTCATTACCTAGAACTGTACTTTGATCCGCTTCTGAATAGGATATGTTGCAGGTGAGATGGAGGCCTTGTGTGACACCTACTATGGACAGGATATTGCTTTCTCTACTGAGCCAGCTGGAGCTGCTTGTGACCTAGAGGCTGCAGAAGCCTAGTGCTTCTTTAGTATTTTCCTATTATCTTTCCATGTATTGAGACTAGCAGACTCTTTTATTAGATGGAATATAATAATTCAGATATTGTACTTTACTCTGGTTGGTACACATTTATATAGATGCTGTGATTTCATTTCATGTTCATATTATCTGGTTAGTTTTCCTAGAATGGTACAGCTTACTTTGTTATTCTAGTGACAAAGGCTGGGCGTGTCCGACTCGTGTCCGATTATTCGTGAGTGAGTCGTGATATTGGTAGTGGACTTTGTCTCCGTCCAACGATTGTATACATGACAAATTCAAAGTTGCTTTCATATCATTTATTTATCTAGTGGATGAGATTTAGTTATTATGGTTCTACGACATTTTACAGCTTATGTATTCATACGAGATTTTCATATATTGGAGTATACTTCGTATGTATACAGCTGGCATGTCTATGTACCTAGTCCTACGTATTTTGGGACTGGGGTGTTACATATTTTTGTGGTGGCCCATGCAGGTCGAGTTTGTCACTTCGGTTACGTAATTGTACCGATGTGAACCTGCAACATAGGATTAGAATCTAGGAATCTCATCCATACAGCTTGACTTCTTCCCTTGGCTTCACATTCTGAACTCTCGATCGACTTCCTTGAATTACATCTTGCTTGATTCCTTTCTACCGTTGATTCTTATTTTCGTGCTTAGTGTCAACTAGGAAGATGACTACACTAGTATATGCTCGTAGGTCAAACACATGGCTAGAATGGTTATATTGGCAATTGGAATACATTCAAGACTTTAATTGAGTTAAAAAGGCTTTTTGTGAATTAATGATTAGTAATTGGCAAAGTAGGATATTACCACGGAGAGTTTTAACCTTGAGATTTCTAAATAGTAAACACCAGAGGATTTATAGAATTTCATACTTTGTTTAAGAAAGTGATTGATTTTCAAGATTTGTGTAAGCCCACTTACCAATTTTTTTTAATTTTTTAATTTTATTTGTTTATGATTAATTTTATTGCCATTGTGAGTCATGTCAAAGCTTGTCGGTGGGCTATGACCATATTAAGGTCATATGACCTCTAGATAGCTTATATATGTATTATTTAGCTATTTTATATTTTTCTACAATTTTTGGATAATTGTAGGTATTTAATATTTAAGATTTTATTATTTTTAAGGACTTTTAGAATTTACTGTAAGGTCATACGGGGGTATTTCGGGATGCAATATTTTTATTTGGGCTCTAAATGACTAAAAATATTTTATAAAATATTTTAGAATTTTTCTGGATTTTTTTTAGAATTTTTAAAATTTTTTATATAATTAAAACCTATAGAATTTATATTTTATAGACTTTGGGAATTTATTGTGAGGTCACATGATGATATTTTGCGTTAAAAATATTTTATTTAGATTCTAGACACTTAGAAATATTTTCTAGAATTTTCTAGAATTTTTCTGGATTTTTCTGCAATTTATTTTGATTTATTCGGACTTAAAATAATTTTTAAATGATTTTCTGAATTAAATAATTAATAACCCAGAAATTTACCCAGGGGGGGCCACCTGTCGGCGCTCAGCTGAACCGCCTCTCTCTCCTATATATATAGTATTATATTCGAAACCCTAGTAAAATTTCAGCCGCCTTTTTGAGAGAGAGTTCTAGTAGAGATCTCAACTTCCCGAAGCGATTCCCGCCAACTCCGACGTGCTTTTTGCGCGCCGTTTTTTTTGTTGGAAGCATATTGAGGTATATTTTCGGAATATCAAATTTATTTTTGTAATTTCTGAACCTAAATTTCTGGCATACGATTTTCGAATATCATAACGACTATATCCTTTATTGGCATACGACTATTAATTATTTTTTTCTTTCAAATTTATTTGATATCTTATTTCTTGTTACAACCTTCTCTACAACTACTAGTTCTTTATTTCTTTCATATTTTTCTATTTTCAAATTGTCATCTTTAAAATCTATTTTGATTTCCTTCCACTATATTTCTAAAACGTATTTAGATTTTGATTCTATATGCCTGATCAATTTCGATCATTCATTACATTATTTTCTTGATTATATTTTTTGTCGTACTTATTCGTATTGATTGGTCATGTCATATTTTGATGATATTCTTGGTTGTGCCTATTTGTGTCTTTTAAAATTTCGAGGACGAAATTTTTCTAAGGTGGATAGATTTGTAAGCCCACTTCCCAATTTTTTTTAATTTTTTAATTTTATTTGTTTATGATTAATTTTATTGCCATTGTGAGTCATGTCAAAGCTTGTCAGTGGGCTATGACCATATTAAGGTAATATGACCTCTAGATAGCTTATATATGTATTATTTAGCTATTTTATATTTTTCTATAATTTTTGGATAATTGTAGGTATTTAATATTTAAGATTTTATTATTTTTAAGGACTTTAGGATTTACTATAAGGTCATACGGGGGTATTTCGGGACGCAATATTTTTATTTGGGCTCTAAATGACTAAAAATATTTTATAGAATATTTTAGAATTTTTCTGGATTTTTTTAGAATTTTTGGAAATTTTTATATAATTAAAACCTATAGAATTTATATTTTATAGGCTTTGGGAATTTACTGTGAGGTCACATGATGATATTTTGTGTTAAAAATATTTTATTTAGATTCTAGACACTTAGAAATATTTTCTAGAATTTTCTAGAATTTTTTCGAATTTTTCTGCAATTTATTTTGATTTATTCGGACTTAAAATGATTTTTAAATGATTTTCTGAATTAAATAATTAATAACCCAGAAATTTACCTACGGGGGGCCCACCTGTCGGCGCCCAGCTGAACCGCCTCTCTCTCCTATATATATATATATATAGTATTATATTCGAAACCCTAGTAAAATTTCAGCCGCCTTTTTGAGAGAGAGTTCTAGTAGAGATCTCAACTTTCCGAAGCGATTTCCGCCAACTTCGACGTACTTTTCGTGCGCCGTTTTTTTTGTTGGAAGCGTATTGAGGTATATTTTCGGAATATCGAATTTATTTTTATAATTTCTGAACCTAAATTTCTGGAAAATTCGTAGAGTGTCGGTTGTCCAAAACTTGACACGTTTCGGTGTTTTCGAGATTCTGTGAGAATCAAAAATCGAAATCACGAACCGTTTAAAGTTTCGGAAAGATAACACAGAGCCCTACAATATATATTTTACCCAAAAATTATTTCGTTCATTTAATATTTTATTTATTCTGTTGAACTCAGAACTGATCGGTTGATCCCCGTTTTGGTCACGATTAGCCATAACGGCGATATCTTTTGACCAAAGCATGATTTTGAGGCACGGTCAATTCCAACGCACTCGTGGTACTGAAATCTACCAAGGTGCACTTTCAAAATCTAGAGCTCATAGCGTTTGACCAAAAAGTCAACGGTACGTCTTGATTTGCGTGCCATGGTTTCCAAAATTGAGAAACATGACTTTTGATGGCCAAACTTGTATGTTTAGATTATATTCAGATTATTATTAGGTTAAATTAAGTTTTTAAGTGAATTATTATAGAATTAATTATTATTAAATTAGTAACCCAACTAGCCACTATTTAGAACTAAAACATTAGAATTAATTTGTGGTTTTCGTGCACTGTTCGTGGTGCGATGTATGTTATAGGTTGACAGCTTCTAGATTGACTTTCCTTCACCCTCGGCTTGTGACTACGGTTTGTGCAAGGACCTCAGGCAAGTGCACTTTTTGATTGCTTTTCGATTCATAGTAGTCTTTTTATTTCATGTCTATACATATATCTTGCTGCTTGTTGACACACTCGTCACACGGAGTAGTCGGGAGGGGAAATACTAAGTAAATACGTGAACAAACCCAATTACATTACTGAACGATAGCTAAGTCATACACACTCACGTATGAGTTAGCCGTACCATTACTGAACGATAGCCATCGTATGATATGCCGTATTAGCCCAGTCGTTCACGTATTAAAAGGTATTTCACACCACATAGGTAGATGTCTTTTATTTTTTCTTTTACTTTTCCACCGTGCCATGTCATCAGTTTTCTTACTACCTTTCATATTTCATATGCTATTTTCATGTCTTGTTAATTCTATTGTGTTTTCGTATTGTCGTCGGTTTGTGTACTTGTTCCATTCCTGACTGGAAACCAACATTTTTCAGGTTTAGCCGCGATCACTGTTAGCATTGGGAAGACTTGGGTATGCTGAGGACAACCTAGAATAGAAAGCATTTGTATCAATTTTTTTAATTGTAAAACTTTATTTTTCTTTTAAATATAAATGTTGTAAATATTGTAATAAATTAGAAATGTGAATGAGCAGCAAATGTTTATTTTTGAACATTTATTTTCTTGCGGGCTTGACAGCGTTCTACCGCCGACTCTGCGGCGTAGGCTGGCTTGGACACCTCTCGTATCCGAAAAGCGTGTACGGGTCGTGACAATTTGATATTTATGAATTATTAGATTATAGTTATACATCCTAGTATAAGTATAAAAATTGATTTGCTTTTCGAGTTGTGATATTTATGAGTTTTGGGTGATAGATATACATCTTTGAACAAATATAAAATTTATTTGATTTTCGAGTTTTGATGTTTATAATTTATTGTATTATAGTTATACACCTTCGAACGATTATAAATTTGGTTTGAGAATGATCTTATCTTTTAAAAATGGCCATAGGAATTATTTAAATTGAGTTGTACGACTTGCGATTTTCGTGTTTAGTAAATTTTGAATTTTAAATGGAAGTAATGATGGTAAATTTTGGTTTACAATAATTGAAAACGATTTTGAGAATTTTTCTTTATTTTAACTTGTGTCCTATGATTGAGGATTTACAAATCTATTTAGATTTTTGGTTAAAAAAAGAGATTTTGACTGATAAGATTATTTGAAAATTTAGTTTAATGTGGGATTGCTAATATTAAATTTTTGGAGAATTTCGAAGGATGTGATGGAAATTTTTTTTGATTGATTAAAGGAAGTTACCATATAAAAGTTGTGATTTTGTTGGAATAACTTAGCATGAATAGAAGTTAAAATTTATGAGAGCATTGAGCTTAATTTTTTAGATTGGTTTTAATATGCTAAGAGTTTTATTATGAGTTATTTGAAAATTTTAGAGTGTTAAAATTTTGATTGATTGTGAAATTTTATAGATTCGTAAATTATGAACTTTTGAGTTAAATAGTTGAGTTTAAACGTTAATTTTGGAAAAGGTTAGTAGTAACGTGATAAAATTTTGCCTTGAGATTTATGAGAGTAATTTAAATTTTTTTTATGATGAATTTGAACGGCTTGGAGTGAATACAAATTTTGGTTGTTTATTTTTGAAAGTTTAATTTTGAAACTTTTGGAGGAAACTTGAGTTAAATATTAATGGTAGGCCACAAAGGTAGCCCTAATAAGTTAGAAGTATTCCACATTAATTGCCATGTCACTTCATGACCATGATAGTAGTATATACACAAGTGTTGTTAGTCATCTACCCAGTTATGTGACTGTATTTCTACCTTGACTTACTCGACCTTCCTTCAATTCTAGATCTTTTAATTGCGACCTTCTAACCCATTTGCATTTGAATAATAATTTAATGGTTCCTTGACTGTATTCATTTAAAAGATTATCTTCTCACTAGCACTGTGCCCCTAAATTATTATTTTTACTGGATTCTTTAATTAATTTTACCTCATGTTTTAACTTGATCTTCTTTATTTTTGTGCATTAATTATCACCTCGTAAACTCCCACTTTCTATTTTAGATCTTTTGGCGTCCCTTACCATGACTTGGATATTTGGAGCACAACACTAGACTCTTCCTCCCAACAAATTTCATATGTAAGACCTAGACACGCCCACCTTTATGTAGATATATCATGTCCCACTAGAACATGTCTCCTTGTACACTATTTTTCTGATATGACCTTCTGATCAAATGGCTAAACTATAACCTTTACCATGACACCGATATATTTTTACCACGGATAGAGGTCCAACCTTGACTCAATTTCTTAACCCGATAGGTGAATTTTGTTCTACTTAGTTCCTTAAATGCTTAAATTTGTGCTTTATCTTGATTGCTTGACCCATTGTCTCATCATACCATTAGTTTAACTCTTGTAAGTTGGGTAGAATACCTCACAACCAAACAAACCTTTTTCTCGTGAACCACATTGGTAAGCTCACTTAGACTATAATTCAGAGGACCCTACCTTATCTAGTATACCAAGCCATAAATGAGAAACACTAGGACAACTGTATAGGCCCAAACTTCGGGCGAGCCTTGATTTTAAAAGATCTTGGACTATCTAAAAGTTTCTTCATCAGTACCTTTCTGGCTCATCTCATGCTGCTAATGTAGCTTCAATTTTGCAAGCTTATTTCGTTATCAAGCTTGATCATGACATATTTTATTGGATGCATCCACTAACATATTGTCTAATCAGAACCGGTGCATGATGGTCTGATCAACCTATTACACTTTGGTTCGCTTATCATATCTTATTCTATGCGGATGGAGACATAGTTAAACCTGCCTTAGGGTCTCTTCCGCGACCGCCTTGACAATTCTCTTTTGAATTATTTTTATCGCCTATGGACCCCGTAATTCGTACTCAATATATAACACCGTCTTTGAAACCTTTGTTGTTCTTGTCTTTTACTTATTTTGGAAAGACAAGGCACTGTACTTGCTAAGATAGACTCAAGGTATCATCTTTGGTTGCCCAATCGGTTAATTATACACAAATGTAGATAGCCACCGACCGACTCATGTGGCTATATCCTCGCCTTTAACTACTCCTCATTTCTCAACCATAGAATTATTATCGTGCCCTTCCAAATGTTCTTGAAGCACTCGAGAATGATTCTAATCATTCACTTAAATCAAACTCTCAATCGAGGCGATTAGTCTCCAGTTTCTCTCTAGGAACCACATCTCCCAAATGTCTAATTTATTTTCTTGGTCTACTAATTTCCTTACTGTTCTTCTAAATTGGATATTCAAAAGTTTGTTACCTTCACTAGCGATCCTTATTCAATTCCATAACCATGATATATTTTTGATATATATCGACTCCACAATTTTCTATTGCATGGTGGTGTTGAACGCCGTTTTATCGCCCCCACCAAATTTAATTGCATTTTTGTATTGACGAACTCTTCCTATCCCTCAACCCTATCTACCCTATTAATCCTAAATTTCGAGGACGAAATTCTTGTAAGTTGGATAGGATGTAAAACCCCTAGTTTTTTTTAAAGTATTTTTTTAAATTATTTTATTAGACTTCAAATTTAATTTATACAATTTATTGTTTTTATTAATTGTTAAAAATGACCTTAGCCATTGTTGTGTTTGGAGCACAAGGCGACCATGAATTTTGGCACGAAAGGTGTAGCAGTGTGCTTTGACCCGCATATTAACCATATCGTGGGAGGCCTAGCCATAGTTCAGTCCGAACTAGAAAAAACCAGGCCGAGTTGTGAAATACCGCATTTAAAATTATTTTAATTAGATATTACTTTATATATTGATTTTTAGATGATCCGGGTTGTCCAAACCAGTTCGAATTGGGCCCGAACCAATTTTAGCCCATATAAGCAGGTAGTGAGACCAAATGTGGCCATGTAGACATATTTTATGTACTTAGAAATATTTCCTAAACTATTTTAGAATTTTATGAACAATTTTTAATTATTTAAATATTTGTACAATTAATGGTATTTTATTATTAAATAATATTTTACAATATTGTACATGTTCCTGGACCCGGATGAGGGTGTGTGGTAAAGTTCACACGTTGGAACAATTTTTATTATTTTATTATTACTAAATTTATTTTGTGAAAATTAAATAGACATTTTATTATTGTTGATATTATTTGATATTAATGTGATATTATTATTGTTGCCTTTTATGGCAATTTAAATTTGTGTATATATGTAAAAAATATATTTTAGATGCATCATATATATAGTTAGATAATATTAAACTTTATTTCAAATTGGTGGAGATTTAATAAACATGTTTACCTATTTAAATATTATTATTATTTTTAGTTGATTTATTAAGGATTGAATTTATATATATATGTAGATATGCTCAAATATATTAAATAATTGGATAGTTGACTTTTAAATGGTATTTGGGATTTAAATAGATTTTTGGTGTATTTATGGATATATATATGTATATATAGATATATATATTAAAGTTTGGGCGATGATGAGTTAGCCTGTGCGATGCGGGGCATCCACAACGTCGGAGGCTTGACGATATAGGGCTACGAACTGAGCCTGCGTGGGGCAGAATGAGGCGTCCGTGTAGCAAACTCAGTGCACGGTCGTCGTGCGACGGATCGGAGAATCGACACCATTCGTCCACGGGTATAAGCGACAGGCTGACCACGCGGTCCGTCGTGCGGCGCTGCTGAGGGCGACGAGAAGACGTCCGCCATAAACGAACGCATGCTCGATCGTAAGGGCGTCGGCGATCGTCGCCAATATGCACGTCGTGCGCATAGAACGGGCGGCTGGACGGAATCGGTAGTCGGAGGCGACAAGGAATCAGTGGCCGTCGTATGGGCGGTCACCCTTAGTCGTCGAGAGCGTCTCTTCGATGTCGTGGGCAAAGCGAGGTATTGAGTAACTGCCGTCGAAAGACGGTGTGCTGCTGAGCGGAGCTCTGGAGCGCGCGGAGTGCGCGGGGTGCGTGTGCACGGCGATGATGACAAGGCCAACGGACTACATCCGCACTCCAAAAGTCGTTCCATACGACAGGCCAAGAATCGTGTGCGTGGGACGCACGATTATACTGAGCCCGCACGCGTTGGAAAAAAAAACAAAAAAAAAGAAAAAAATAGAATATATATATATATATATATATATATATATATATATATATATATATATATATATTAAAGTTTAAGCAAGGAATAAGAAAAGAAAAAGAAAAAAGGAAAAAAAGGAAAAAAAAAAGAAAAGAAAACTCCACCCACCCAAGTGGGCCCCCCCCCCACCCACCCTCTCAATTGACTTGCTGCGTGCAGCAACCTCTATTCCCACGAGCAAGCAAAGCATGGGTCCACACAACTATTTACAAAGTGTATTAGTATTAGGTTTTGTCCCAAGTTATTATAATTATAACTTCCTCCACAGACCTCAAAACCCTAAACTTCCAAAACGAAAGTTGGGGCTGAACATACCCTCTTCGCCTACGAGTTCGTTTCACCAGCAACGGAGTTGTGTGCACGACGAACGGAGCATCGGAAGTCAGCCACGCGTCACCTACGGAGCAGTTTTCCCACTCAAGGTACCCTACTTCCCTACGACGTAACTTTTTGCTCGTAACTCCGATTTCTGCTCCGTAAAATGTTCTGGAAATTAGACTTGACCCTCTTCGAGATCCCCTAGGTGGATTTTGACATGACCATCCAACTTGCTCAAAAAATCGAGACGAAGTTGGAAAAAACTACTTTTCTGATTATTAAAAACTGTCGTAAAACACCAACTTGTCGGCCACTTTTCTCGTTGTCCATTAAACTTTCGTAAAAACTAATTAAAGTCTGTCAAAGACAACCTAACCGAGATTGTAACGAACCTTTTGGATTCACTTTTTATCTAGTATGTAGAAAGTTACACGTTGTTAAAATTTTCGAAAAACTGTAAATTCTGTTTTCAAAAAGTAGAGAAACACCCCGATACGGCGTCCATCCCGACAAATCGGGCGGCATGGTCGCACACTATATGCATCGAAAGGCGCGTATGGATGTTGTTGATGTGTGGGAACTGACGGAACCCAATTTTGTTGCATATGCGCGACGAAATCAGTGCGTATCCGTCGAGATACCCCCATATCGACTCTTTGCAAATTAAGTCACAACTTTGTGCACACTCATCATATCGCGATGAAACTTGCGCCATTGGACTCGAAATATTTTTCTGGTCCTGTGAGCCAAGTTTGGCTCGATTCTGAGACCGTTGATCGGGACGCTATTTTGGCGGGCCCACAATTCCACTCAACGGGCGATTTTGTGCACAGCCCACCGGAATCTAAAATTGGACATACCGTTGGGTTTGTCTCATCAAAACAAATTCGTAAACATGTAGTTTGACGACTTTAGAGACCATAGATATTGGCACGCATTTCGGTGCGAAGCGGGTCCAACGGCGGACATTTTTTTGACCCGAAATTACGATTTTGCCCCTGTTCCAGCATTTAACTTTTTGACAGGCGTTTTCTAGGCATATCTTTTATTCCAAACTCGTTCGTGATGTTTGTTTCAGCATCCAGAGCTTCTTGTGGATTTTGACTTTCGTGTTGACGATTCTGATTGTTGGATTTTGCTGCTTCTCGCACCACCTGCAGGCAAGATACCTTGCCATTATACTGTTTATATTCAGTTGCATTTTATTACATATCACTGTTCATTATTTTCAGTTCTTGTAGTTCTTGATTTATTGTCTGCACAGTGATATTAGATATACTTTGTTATTATCCTTTGATTGCATATGAACTTAGAGTTAAGAGACTACCGTTGTAGTGTATTGCATATACCTCGACACCGTTGTACCACGATGATGTGTGAGATGAGTAGCATGTAGAGGTTCTTGTGTGTGGGCTGATCCCCCATGTGCATGCGTTAGGGCTAACTGCTAATAGAGACGTGTTAGGAGACTTAGCAGTTAGTAGCGATACATGGTCGTGGATGCGACTTGACAGGTACATTGGGTGGGGAGAACATTTCCTTATCGTATGGACTTCTATTGCACTTCCCTTATAACCCGGAAGCTCCGCTGGAGATACGGGTATGAGCCTCTCAGGTTGGCCACTGTCGTTTTTCAACGTCATGCTCTCGGTCACTGGTGCCCAAGTGGGGACTATACCAGATCCCATTACAGCCAGGGCTCATGCGACGTAAGGTTTGTTCTTAACTGCATGTTCACTTTAGTATGGTTAGAGTACCTTATTTATGTCTTGTCACTTTCTTTGATTATGGCATATTTTATATTCAGTATTTATATGGCATATTTATGTATCTTGTTACGACCCTCTGAGGACCTGGTTATCTCTCTAGGTGTGTGCTTCTGTGATTTTGCAGGTGTTCTAGCCAAGGCCGTGATCTTCTCCATTCTTTCGAAGACGATTGCGCTTGGTTCGTCTCGTTATTTTATTGATCACTTCTTGTACATAATTTTTGAGATAGTTGGTAGTGGACTTTGTCTCCGTCCAACGATTGTATACATGACAAATTCAAAGTTGCTTTTATATCATTTATTTATCTAGTAGATGAGATTTAGTTATTATGGTTCTACTGTATTTTACAGCTTATGTATTCATACGAGGTTTCCATATATTGGAGAATACTTCGTATGTATACAGCTGGCATGTCTATGTACCTAGTCCTACTTATTTTGGGACTGGGGCGTTACAGTTGTAGAGGTTGTACTTGCTCCCGTCCTGACAGGATAACGTTGTAGGTATACTTTCGAGGAGGAAATGCTATGTGTTACATATTATGGCACTGATTTTGAGGACCTGGCCTTTGCTCCAGTAGAGGCCCCAGCGGGAAACCTTGTTTAGTTATCTTTCTTGTGTTTTGAGACTTAGACTTTGTCTGTACTTATATTTGGATACTGGACTTTGTCTCCAGTTAGATACTTGGAAGTGTATTATTAAGTCTGTGCTTATGTTACCTTCGCTTATAGATGCTGTGTTGTGATGAACCTTAAATGTGATTTTAGAACTGTTAGCTGCTTATATCCTTTATTGTTTATTCTAGAACAGCTTACTGCGCTTTAACCAAGCGTAGGCTGGACATGGCTCAGCCCGGCCCAACAATTTGGTTATCGGGTCGTGACACAATGTCTTGTTTATGTGGCAAAATTATATATCAAAAGACAATGAGATAGAAAAATTCTCTCCAATGCAAAAGTATTGAGAAGACAATATAAAGTATTTTTTTCAACTTCCAAGGCAACTTTTAAGACAACTACTCATCTTCTTTCTTTTTTCTAATACTTTTTATTCATATTTCATAATTGATGACATGGAAGAGAAGACATTGTCAAGTGCATTGTCTAGAACAAGACAATCAACTTCACAATGTCTTCTTTAATTTTTGTCACATAAGCTTAACAATTGACTTCACAATTGCATTGGAGAAGAACTTTTGAATAAAATTTTGTCATTCCTATGTGGCATTAACTTTTTTTCAAAGTCACAATAGGGTTGGAGATGCTCTAAGAGCATCTCCAACCCTATTGTCTTGTTAAGTGTTGTGAGTCTTAGGTGGCTCCTATGTGGCATGAGCCACAAGACAATGTCTTGTTTATGTGGCAAAATTATATCTCAAAAGACAATGAGATAGAAAAACTCTCTCCAATGCAAAAGTATTGGGAAGACAATAAAAAATATTTTTTCCAACTTCCAAGGCAACTTTTAAGACAACTACTCATCTTCTTTCTTTTTTCTAATATTTTTTATTTATAATTGATGACATGGAAGAGAAGACATTGTCAAGTGCATTGTCTAGAATAAGACAATCAACTTCACAATGTCTTCTTTAATTTTTGTCACATAAGCTTCACAATTGACTTCACAATTGCATTGGAGAAGAACTTTTGAATAAAATTTTGCCATTCATATGTGGTATTAACTTTTTTTCCAAAGTCACAATAGGGTTGGAGATGCTTTAAGAATGGATTGGAGATGGCCTAATAAATAGTATTTCTTTGTTGACACCGACACAGAAGTCCAGTGTCTCTCCGCCAATAATTCCATGCTTTGTTATTCATTAGTGGAACATGGGCCCTCCCACTAAGGAGCGCACAAGTTAACCCCCATTAGCACGCCAAAAAAAGCCATGCTCATGGTCATGGTTGCGAAAAAAAAAAAGTGTTTGATTTCTTCTCCCATTCATTACTCACGTTGATTTTTGTTCAAGCAATGTTCCCCATTTCCTATAAAATGAATGAATTAAAGAAATGACTTTTTTTTTTTTCCTCTTTACATAACTGTTCTACATAGATATTTTACTGAAGAAAATTATAATCGTCAAAATTTTCTTACGATAATCCCGATTTTCTAAAATCAAAATTATACTTAATTTATAAAAAAAATTAATTTTCTTTTTTTTTTTTTTTTTGGGAACCAAACAAGGTCTAATAAATGTAAAAATATAGTTTCACAATGAGAAGATTTTTGTTGAGTGACAAAGTGGCAATTCCATTGAGTATGAAAAGAAAAAAAAGTATGCATCTTTAGTTTAGGGCCTCGTTTGGTTCACGGATTTAAGGAACCAAGAAAGAAAAGTTGTTTATTTTTTTTATTTGGTAGCCACAAATTTAGGAATTAATTTTCTAACAAGAGAGAAAATTGGTGGAAATATGGTTGTACTCAAGACCCATGAGATTGATTTTGCCTCCTCCTTTCCCAATATTTATTACAAAAGTTATGACAAAAGTAACCATGTGTCATTGCTTATTTTACCATTAATGTTATTTTTTATAATATTATTTTTATTTTAAAAGGTAAGGATATTATTGAAACATTGTTATATTTTGATTTCCTTTCCTAGGTAGTTTTCTTGTTTTACCAAACAACGGAAAGAAAATGTGACATGAATCCTACTTTTTTATTCCCATGGAAAATACAAGGAAATTCATTTCCTTTCCGTGAACCAAACGAGGCTTATGAGTAATGCTATTCGTACCTCCAAATTGTTTCTCCAAACCATCAATTCTTATGTGGCAGCTGATATGGCATGTTAAATAATATATGTGTCATCTGACATGACAGATGACATGATAAATTTTAACCCAAAAAATTAATTATTCAATTTTTCTATGTTAATTTAACGTTGATGTTAATATTAATATTAATTATTGTTAATGTTAATATGAATATTAATAATAATTTTAATGTTAATTTTAATTTTAATATTAATGTTAATTTTAATTTCAATTTTAATTTTAAAATTTGTTATGTCGATTATTATATCAATACATCACGTCACCTGTGACGGAAGAAAAAATGATTTGAAAAAACAATTTAAAGGATAAATAAATAACATTATTCTTAGTTTAGTGGGTGAGTGAGTCAAACATGCATGCACATGTTATTTCTGAGTGGTCATTTTGACTACTGGCTTCTCTTTTTCCTTCCCAACACCAAAAAGCTCTTTTCATTCATTCATTCATTCAAACGCGCAAAAGCAAAATCTTTCCCTTCTCTCTCTCCTCTATCATGGCTTCTTCTTCTTCTTTCTTCTTCTCCTTACTTCTTCTGGTGCTAGCTATATCCACATGCAGCAGCACCAACCAAGAAGGTCTCTCTCGAGCTCTTTTTTCTTTCTATCACTAAAAAGAAAGCACTTTGTTGATTTTTTTTTTTTTTTTTTTTTGTTCTTGCTGCTGCAGGAGAAGCTCTTCATGTGCTGAGAACAAGGCTGCATGACCCGACCAATGTTCTGCAGAGCTGGGACCCAACGCTGGTCAACCCATGCACATGGTTCCATGTCACCTGTGATGATCACAACAGAGTCATACGCCTGTATGCTCTCTTCTTCATCTTGAACAACAAAGTTCCAATTTTTATCAGTCTTTGGACCCCAAAAATTTTCTTTTTGACCTCTTTGAACTCTTTTGGTCTGTTGTCTAAAAAAAATTACTTGAATATTAACTCTCTTTTAGAAGAGTTTGAAAAAAAAGTCTTTTGATTTTTTTTATGAGAATAATTAAATTTTGATCATTTTTTTTTTGGCTAAAAGGATCATTCATTGAATATATTTATCAACAATTTTCTTTTACTCTTTTGTCTCAGTTTTCTCGATGTATTTGATTTATTTGAGAAGGACAGCATCTCAAATTTTGCATAATAGTTTTATTGTTTTTCACAATTTTATAAGAAAGATCAAATTTAGCCATTATTTGAGTATATTTGTTTTGTAATATATGGGCTAGGATTTTTCTTTCAACTTTTCGATCTCATAAATCTTTGATTTTGCCTTTCCCAGAAAATAAATTTCAGGTTTCCATAAAAAAAATATAAGAAGAAGAGAGAATTTTTCACATTTTTCATAAGAAAATACATCAAAGACTTTGGCATCTTCTTTGTCTTCACCTTTTGATCAGTTGTTTCTCAAAAAGCTTCGACTTTGATCCATCTCTTCTTTAAAAATAGGTGGCTTTTAATATAAAATATTTTTTTTGAGGTTTTTTTTAATATTTAAATTTTGATCACTTCTTCCATGGGAAGGTTTTAAAGATTTCTAATTTTGACTGAGTCAATCATATTGAATGAAGTTGAAAGTTTGAAGAGTTTTCTCCTTAGAAAGCTCAAATAGTGAGGACAAAGTTTGGCCCTTCTTTGTTAGTATGTTCTTGCAATGATTTGATTCCTAAAACCGTAAATAATAAATATTGATAGCTTTGCAATATGGAAAAAGTATGAAATTTTGATTGAATGACTTTAGGCCTCTTTCTTTCTTCAGTCTTTTCATTTGATCAATTTATTTCAATGTTTTCATCCCAATAAAGGTTTATACTAGTTCCTTCAAAGGATCATATTATGTTGCATGGACACGAATACAACATGAAACAATAAATACTTACACTACTACTATTTTGGCGTGTCATAATGTGTCGTAGTGTAAGTGTCTATATCGTGTCCAGTATGTGTCTGACAGGAGTGCCGGGGGAACGGCATGGTGTTTCGGAAGCGGAGAGCTTCCTAGGACTATACTGACCACACAGATATTGTTAGTTATCTGAAGAAGATTGGATTTGATTACAGGGATCTAGGAAACTCCAACATTTCTGGCCCTCTCGGTCCGGAGCTTGGCAGCCTCAAGAACCTTCAATATCTGTATATCTTCTTCCTCTGGACTGTTTCCTTTTTTAACTTACACTGTAATAGTTTTATGTAAATTTATCGGGAGTTTGGATGAGTACAGGGAGCTCTATAGGAACAACTTTGAAGGGAAGATCCCCACAGAGTTAGGCAATTTGAAAAACCTTGTTAGCATGGATTTGTATGGAAACCAGCTTCAAGGAGAGATCCCAAAGTCCTTTGGGAAGCTGAAATCACTCCGCTTTCTGTATGATTTTCTAATATTCTCGAAATCGTTATTCATATATTTTGATGAGTTGTATCGATGAATGAACTATTTATGTTTTCAAATATTTGATTATTAGGCGGCTAAACAACAATAAGCTCATGGGGTCTATTCCGAGAGAGCTTGCATCTCTTTCCAATCTGAAAGTCTTGTAAGGACCGACCTATTAGGAATAACTTGATTTTCTTTTTTCTTTTTTTCTTTTTTCTTTTTAGAATTTGTATTGTGGGTGTGGAATTTTTTTTATTGTTGAAGGTTTGATTTTTTGAATCTTGCAGTGATGTTTCAAACAACGATCTATGTGGAACAATACCGATCGATGGCCCATTTACCAGTTTCCCGCTTGAAAGGTATGAACAATAACTTTCGTCTCTTTTAGTTTGTACAAAACGGAAAATTGACTTCAAATTTTGACTTGGCCATAATGGAAGAAGACACTGTTAAGATTGCTTCAAATCAACATTAGGATGTACTCAGATTTTAATTTTCCTTGTACCGGTGGTTTTTCCATCTCTCACGCCCATAGCTTGAGGTGGTCCTTCTCTAACATTGCATGTCAAAAATGCTAGAGAAAGATGCAATATATATTCAAATTCATTTTGGCAGCTTTTGTTACTAGTATTTTCTAGACCTAGTTTAGTTTGTAAAGAAATCAAGATTTTGCTACTTACTGCCTACATATGTTCTACTTACCTTGAGGTAAGTCTCAAAGAGTACCATAATAAGATGTTTTTATGGAGATGTAAAATTTAATGGGAAGACCCAATCTATGTGTGGACATGAATACGCTACGACACTACACTCCTAAGGATAGTACTATACCATCGTATAGTGTTTGCTTCTCATGCTCCTTTGGTCCCACATTGGCAAGTTATGTTGCATGAATACAAACCCAGATATGTATAAGATACGATACTGATACAGGAGATGAACATTTTCAAATAGGTACACAAATAGTTACCTATGTTGCATGAATACAGACCCATATGTGCAATTATGCATACGGGCATGCTACGGATACGGAAACATTTTGCCGTGTCCGCGCAACATAGTAGATTAGAGCATGGTTTAAAGTATCGGCCGATACCGATCCGATTCGGCCGATACCGATACGGTTTGGCATGTCTCGATCCGATACCAACCGATACTCGATACTGACCGATACCGACATTGATGGTCTCTTTTTTGATCAATTCGACAAAGAGAAAAAGACAAATCAACAAGGGTTTAAACCATAATAAGGTTGTAAAAACATGTAAAAGAAGAAAATCAATCTATTGTATGTAAACCAATCGGTAAGGGTGACTACTATTTCATTTAATTTCAAAACTACTAAGAAATAACACTGAAAATACTTAAATTATGCCCAAATGTATAGAATATATGTTTTTAAATGTAAATAATTTATTAATAATTATTTGTTTTCCGATACCGAAAAATCCGATACTCCGATCCGAAACCGCCGTTACTACCGATTCCAAATCCGCCTCCTGCTCTAATCGACGCAATATGGGCATAGTGACACGGATAAGAAACATATTTTGGTCTCCTCCACTTTGGAGTGTTTGTGTCGGGCACAACATGCAAGGACACACCACTGACTTTTGGAGCGGTAGGGCTTCTAGGGGCCAATAATTGTGCACACATATATATCGTGTTCAGCCACCATGCAGGTATATACATAAAGCTAGGGATAGTACATTAGATACCGACACTGACCACTACTTTGGGTAAGCAGAACATCACTTCAGTTCAGTCATTTCATAGTAGAACATTAGATACTGACACTAAAGTGACTAAACACTAACCTTGCTATTTCATGTGTGTATAATTCTTTGTGCTAGTTCAAGATGGCAGATTCACCACTATGGTGCAGTCATTTCATACTAGAACTGATACTCTTGCTGAGATCTGTTACTGTTAGGTTGTGTGGAGCCTAATTGGCTAGAACACTCCACCCCCACCCACCCCACCCCAACCCAACCCCACCCCACCCGCCGGTTTGATCACTTACGTGACTGGATCGTTTAACCCGCTGACTGCTGATCGACCTTCAATATAAGGTTGAAGGGGGGCGGTAGTCCCCTTGCCCGCAAAAAAATATTTAAAGGTATGCTGGATATTTCCTCTAATAATTAAGTCGTCCTAATAACCTATGCCTATAAAAGGAGTACTAGGACACAACTTGTATATGATATCCAGAATATAGTGAAAATTTTGCCTACAGCTGGTCATGGACGTAGATTCTCAATTTGAGAAGTGAATCACGTTAAATTCTCTGTTAGTGTGACAGCAGACTCTTCTTCTCTATTGCTTTTCTTTATGTGCAAATCGCTTGTACACAAACATCTTCTCATGGAAAAGACCTATAATTTTGATATCTCTGTTTTACGTCACTTTCTGTTTATGATGACAACAGCATATAGCAAGCATCTAATTCTGCAATTATTCTGTGGTTTCAGCTTCGACAACAACAGCAGACTCAATGGACCTGAGCTCCAAGGGCTGGTTCCTTATGACTTTGGGTGTTAGAGTTCCGCAACTCAGAAGAACCGTGCAGCATTGTATACTTGTGTTGAAAACTATATATATATATATATATATATATATATATATATATATATATATATATATATAATGTTCATAGAACACTAGGAAGGTGACAAGTTCCTATAATTAAACATGCAACTCCAAGGAAAACCCATCATACTTGTTCTTCATTTTTCCGTGGTTATGCTGATTTGCTGATGATGGTTGCAACAAGTAATGGAAAATACACATTGGTTCCTTTTCCAATTAGGATCTGTTTAGTTGCCTGCACCTGAATTACATGTTCACATAAATTACATGTGTGTTTGGTTGTCTGTAAATGATGTTGTATGATTAAATCAGTGTGTTTGAATTGGTACGTTTGATTTGTGGAATTGCGTTTGGGGATGGGTGGGGGGCGTGCTTAGGAAAAAAGTCATTAATTTGTTGTGTTTGAATTGGATGCCAAAGGAGCAGAAAGGAAAAATGTTTCTCTTCATCCACTCCAAGGATTCATTTGCTTTCCCAATTTTTGCACTTATTACAAAAATTTAGGAGTAAACGATATTTTCTCAAGGTTCATTTGATTCTATTTTTGCCTTTTCAAACACCTCTTTTTTTTTTTTTTTTGATAGAAATTGTAATTCTTTATGTTCATGGAAACAGTAAAGTATTTATTTTGTTTTTGCGAACCAGAAGAGGCTTAACAAGGCGTAGATGAAAATTTTATTTTCTTTGTTTAGTTTGAGAAAAAAAATGTTGGTAAAAAATGACGTAAATATACTATACTTTCTTGTGCTCCTCCAGTTGAAAGAGTAGTTACCTATGTAAAAATTCATTAGTTTAGGGCATACACTGTTACAGGCATCTTTTGGTTGACGGAATCAAAGAGTTGGTTGGGAAAGAAAAGTCATTCATTTTATATATTTGGATGTCAAAGGAAAGGAAAATAATTCCCACGAGGCAGAAAAATAAGAAAAAAACTGGTTCCTCCATCTAACCAAGGATTGACTTTCTCACTGTAGAAAATCCACCTCTCCTTTTAATTTTTTTGTCCTCTCCGAATACCAAAAAGAAAAATGGATGAAAATTATAATTTTTCAAGAAAATAAAAAGTACAAGCAATTGATTTCCTTTCTGCGAACCAAATGAGGCCTAAAGGATTATTCCATGATTTTCCTAGTAACTCATGAACAATTAGGTAAAATAAGGCAGGGTTGGATATCAGATGTAGGAGAAATAACAAACAAATTCAACATAAAAGATTTCACAATCAACATAACATAGATTCATGCTTTAGAAATACACAATAATTCTAGCAAATTGGGATTTCACCACACAATGCAAGCACAGCTGCCGGTTTCAAGTAAATAGTACAAGCAGTGAGCTCGCTTAATTATATCTATTCTACTATATAATAGGAAAACTTAGATGGTGAAACTTTTGAATTCCGAAAATACCCTTACATACTTATACTAATTAAAAATAGTTCATTAATCTATTCTACTATATAATAGGAAAACTTAGATGGTGAAACTTTTGAATTCCGAAAATACCCTTACATACTTATACTAATTAAAAATAGTTCATTAATTTTAATAAGGATAACTTAGTAATTAGGAAGACTACCCTTTGATCTTCCTAAACTAATTAAGAAATGTTAAAATATGTACAAGACACGTGCACATATGCTAGTAATAATAAAAAGAACGCCTCCCACCCCTAATCAATGGCAAATTATTTTCACCACAATTATTCCTTGGCATCAATTATTGGGTTGGCATCCTGCTGTTCTGCCCTCAGTTGGAGGAAATATGGATGTGACTGCTCGTACACAAAGAGACAATGATTAGATGAGGCCCGACAACCGTAGCCTAGGAGGTAGCCTCGCTTAGGAGAGTGTGTCGGACACATGACCAAAGTTGATGTTGTATCCATATCACCGTATCCTTCCTATGTCGTGTCATATATCCCTGCAGCATAGACGGTAGCATATATAAGAACATCAATAATACTTCAATGCATCTAAAATATTACATAGCTGCAGTTCGTTCAGCTATTTAGGTCAAGGCGAGCTTTCCAAGAAGTCACACAATCATTAACTTCCTATCAAAGCAAATTCAGATGTTCCTTCCTACTTGTCCTGCATGGCATCTATACATATATTTGGGGTTGGATCTGCTCTTTTCATATTAGTGTCCTCAACCATGTCTTATCTCACAAGTAGAGGTAGATACCACTAATTTTATAATATAAAAAAATATTCAAAATTGGTGGAATCCACCTCTACTTGTGAGATAAAACATGGTTAGAGACACCAGAATAGAAATAGCAGATCCCATACCCATATATTTACCTATCCACTGTCTCCACCAATTCAACTAGGCAAGACCTAAAAACAAAAAAAAAACAAAACTAGGCAAGACCTGTTCTTTATCGATTCTTACACATAGCATACACAAGAACTATGAAGAAACTCGGTGACTATCGAGGTTCACAGTATCCACATCAGAATTGGTATCGAACATTTGCTATTAGTATTGAATCGGTGGTGTCAGCAACATCGACGGTTTCAAATCGAAACATTGGATTTTTTGGCATCGGAAAACAAATTTTAAATTTTTTGAATTATTTTTTTGGAAATTTAAGCATAATTTTAATTATTTTATGTTGTTTTATAGTAGTTTAAAATTTGATAGTCACCGATGCTGGTTGGTATACATGCGATAAATAGATTTTCTTCATTTATATGTTTTTACCTTATTATATTTTTACACCCTTGTCAATTGAATTGAATTTTTTTTAAAGTTATTTTTTCTCTGTCGAATTGACTGCAAAAGAGATCCACAATATCGATACTGGCCAATATTGATAGCGATTGGATCAAAACATGTCAAATCATATTGATATCAATCATATCATATTGGTATCGACTGATGATGCAAAGTATGGTGATTATCGCTTCAAAACTATCTTCCAGGGGTTTATGATATTCTCGTTTCCTAACACTCCTTTAGACCTCCTATCACCGTGTGCAATAGCTGGCAAACCTTTTGTGTCTTTCAATTATTACTAAAATCATTTAATTCTAAACAAAAATTTTCATATAGGGTAAAGAATTTTACTGAAATTCTAAAAAAAAAAGTAAGAAGTTTAGGAGAGTTTCATTTTGGGTAATGAAACGACAAGTCCCATGGTGCGCTGGTGGACCCACCGGGGGGGGGCAGAGGGGAACGCGCCATCGCCGTTGGTACGCACCACGGTGCGCCACCATTGGCGGCGCGCACAGCATGGTGCGCCAGTATTGATGGCGCGCGCGACAGGGGGCGCCAAGGCCCATGGCGCGCGGCCCAGGTAATTTTTTTTTTGAGTATACGTGTGGTTGTGGTTTTCGATGATTGAAGTGGTTTTTTGAGCGCCATTTCTGATGGCGCGCTGACACATCCAACGTCTTCCCAACGGCTACATTTCAACGTCTCTTTTCTTTTCCTCCAACGGCTACATTTCAATGTCTCTTTTCTCTTCCTATTTATTGCAATGCTTAACTCTCTCACTCTCTACACAAACACATTACTTTCTCCTATCTCTCACAGAAGCACTTCTCTGAAGCTTGGAAGCTCCAACTCCTCACGGAAGCTAGTCTCTCCCTCTTACAAGCTCTCGCTCTCTATTAGCTAAACATTCTCAAACTACTTCTTCTTTCTCATGGATCATAATATTAAAATAGTATGCTCACCTGGTGGTAGAGTAAATGGGTTAACTTACGAAGGAGGTGACACCCAATTTTTTTTTCAACTTATCGTCATATTACTTTAAAAATTTTACGCAATTTAATTTCAGCACGTTTTTCTATTAATTATTAATTTATTTTAAAGTCTGTATTTGGTTCCATATGTTTATTGATAGATGTGAAGAAGCATAAAATTTTATTCTTGAGATTAATTAGCAATCACCGTATATTAGTTTATATATTACTCAAGCATCATCATTTGCTAATAGAACTAATGATGAATTTGTTTCTAATTATCAACATGTTAACATGGGTGCTAGTTCTTCTTCTCAGACAATTGCTCCCTTACTAGATGATGATGATGATGATGAGGACAATGAACATAGTGACGATTTAATTGAAAATACCAGTTACGAGATAGATGATGATGATATTGAAAATTCTAACACTCCTGAGTTATTTATAGGACAAACATTCGACAGCCGTTCAAAATTTAAAAATTTTGTAAGTAGTTTAGCAATTCAGCATAATTTTAGTTATTCAACTAGTGCTATAAATAATTCTCATGGAATTATATATACTTGTGATCAACAGAATTATAATTGGAGAGTATATGCCAAATCCATAGGAAAAGGACAAATAGTTAAAGTTAGTACACTAGAAAGTCGTCATTCTTGTATGTGTGGACTTACGTCAGGACGTCATCGACTAGCTATCGCTGCATGGGTTAAGACAAGAATAGTAGATTTAATTGGAGATAATCAGTCCTACAGTGCGTCACAAATTGTGAAAGATATATTCAGGGAACATCGTATACATATTACATACTCTAAAGCATGGAGAGCCCGGGAGATGGCATTACGTAAAATAAATGGTAGTTATGTTGAGGCATATGCTGACCTTGAGGAATATGGTTTTAGAATTATGGAGTCGTGTCACGACCCGCACCCACTGTGAGGGTACGAGAACGTAACAACGCCCAACCTACGCCGCAGTGTCGGCGGTAGAACGTTGTCCTAGGTCAATCATCTAACAATATAAAGGTACCTGTACAGTATATACACTCCGAATGGAGGTGACATAGCAATATACAGTCTTAATCACATCTAAGGCAGAATGGTAAAATGAAAAGATAGATAGATAAAAATACTGGAATGGAAGAATATACATGACAACCAGAGAGTCTAAGTGTCTAAGATAACATCTCAACAACATCCAGAATACAAGTCCCAACTACTAAATATGAAAGAATATATACAATCTAGATCTCGAATGACAGAAATAGTAAACCTAGACTAGGGAGCCTCAGTCTCTAAGCTAGTGGATCAGGCTGGAAATCTGGGTCACACGAGTCATCTACAGCTGTCCCATAGAAGGTGTCTACGCAGGCCTCATCCTCTTCCTCTGTAATATTTTCAACAGGTCCAGTCAGGACGGGAGCGAGCACAAAACATCTCACGCAGTTCATATCAAGTTAGGAAATATAAAGCATGCAATAGAGTAAGGTACATGAAACGCTGAAAGAAGAATGTATATGAAAACAGCAGAAATTTGATAATGGGAAATATCTATATATGATAAGTAAGAACTGTAGTAATATGTGATTTAGAGCACAATATGGTTATGTAAACGGGTTAGGTTATACAATAAAATGGGACTCCTTTGTACGTGGGTGTACAATGGACATATACAATTTCTTATACAATAGGATTGATCACATAACCACTTCTACTCTCCTTCCCCCAATCAATACACAAGGATCCAATTCAGTTACGTTATCTTATACAATGGCTGTACATTGGCTCGTACAATGGCTTGTACAATGGCTCAATGTGATAATGAGAGTACAATATGCACAATGAGTGTACAATGCTAAGGGTATTCAATAAATACAATATGTAAGTAAAACGCACATCACAATATGTATTTAGTGAATACAAGGAGATAATATCTCAGAAGAATATTCATATAGTACCAATCCGTGATAATGGTCGTGTCAGCATCAAGTACAGTAATCTAGAGCAAGAATATAAATCCAGACAAGTATGAAACGGTCAGAGAATGTACTCGCCTGATCTTCTGAGTGTCTGAAGAGAATATACTGTCCGAGGAGTGGTGTCTGTCTCATATAGAATAGTACAAGTCACAACAAGTCTAAAATAAGAAAATAGACTGCTACAATGCATCTACATGAGTCTAGGTCAACTAAGCCAAGGTCAGCTCTATCAACCAAGAAGTCAAACTTAGGTCAACTATGGTCAAACAAGTCGTTCTAGGTCTAACTAACCCAAACTAGTCTAAACAAGGCTAAACAAGTCTAATCTAGACTCTCTAGTCAATCAGACATACACAGGCCATAGGCTATATCATGCCTATAGGCTAAACCATAATACATGACATTATCTACATCTAAAAATACTACTCATGTGATATGTTATCTAACACAATCATAGAATACACTAGCATTAGGTTACCCATATACCTATACACAGGTATAGGTACATCACAATATATACATACATATAGATATAGGTCTAATACATGTATACATATAGATATACATTACCCTATATATATATACATTACATTACATAAATATATATATATATATATATATATATATATATATATATATATATATATATATATATATATATATATATACATTACATGTATAGGTATACACACATTAATATATATGCATAAGTATATAGAGAGGGGGGAAAAGTAATGTGTGTGTGTTGTGTAGGGTGTGAGAGAGTGTAATGTGTATGAATGACATGAGTGTTTCATGAGAGGGTCAATGTGTGTAGAGCCTGAACATGGAGTGATACATTGACACATGTGTGTGTATGAGGGTTATGTGTGTGTGAGGAGGAGTGCAATGTGTGAGTGTGTGACAGCTATGTGAGGAGAGATCATATGGGTAAGGAAAAAAAGAATGTTCATCAGTTCAGTTTCCTGAACAAGGACAGAAAAAAAAAACACCAATCAATATACAAAACCAATTCAATGATTTCCCCTAACCCAAACTAAATTAACTTCCATTTCAGTCACATACCATCATTCAAAATCAGTGATAGGAAAGAATCCTCAGGTTATTCCACTTATATTCGCAGTTTTTGTAAATCAAGGAAAGGGAAACATTCTCAGGTTTTTCAAAATATATAAACACAATTCAGTTCAGATTTATGAGAAGGAAAAGGAAATCAAACATTTAAACCTACACACTAATCTCAGGTTTCTAGAGTTCAAGTGTTTGAGTGATAGTTGCTCATGTGAGTGTGAGTTAGAGTACAATGTGTGATGAATTAACATAGCAATATACATTGAAAATCAGTTAGCATTATCTCTACACAATCATAAGTCAAAACTGAGTTAATATTCAATAGTAACAACCTTGAACTCAGGATCATGTGTGACTCATTACTCGAGTTAACCAACTAACTATCAGATTTCAGTAAAACAGTTCAATAATACCATTTAACCCAACTTCATTTCCAGTTTTTATATGAGAACCCCCACCCTCTAATTAGTTAACAGAATTTAGTTCAATAGGAAACAACAACAGTTTAAAAATAGCTTCAGTTATCACATATAACTCAGAAATCAGTTTTTTTTTAATACCAATCTAGGTTGAACCCCCACAGCCCCAAATCACATCCAAACAGTCCCCAATTCGACATACAATTTGATATCATGTAGGTACACATATTAGAGATTTAATAACATGCAATTAGCAGTGTATAATAGGTTTAATTGATTGACAAAACTCAATTATGAAAACTGGAAAAAACAGTAAATGGAGACTGTTAATGTGTATCAGAATTTTAGGGAAAGAGAGATTGAACAATGAAATTTGGATTAAAATACTAAAATAGTGGTAGGTAAGGTGAGAACATATTGCACTCGTGCTATGTGAAGTGTTTGTGTCCACAAAAGTGGACACAAACGTGTCCATTACTCTAAAAATCAAAACAGCAAACACTGGACACAAAGCAGTGCACAATCATCATGCACGCGTGCACGTGTATCCCACAGCGACACACGACACGACACGGCACGTGCTCGTGTCCGAGGGTTCACCTAGGATAGACCTAGGTCTGACACACATTGCACTGGGTCCACGTGTCCCACAGACACGACACGACACGCGTGTCAGTCGTGCCTGTGCACGCGTACAGTAGCTCGCGCGCGACAGCGCACGGCCAGTGCGGGGATGATTGCGCCACGCACACTCCACGAGGTGCTCCCAAATTTTGGGAGCACGGTGACAGTCGTTTCCCCTAGGCTCACGCCAAAAATTAGGACACGACGTGTCCTGTGTCTCGTGTTCTAACCCCCAATAGGCAGGACACAGGTGTGTGGCTCGTGCAGCGTGTCCACGTGCAAAAACAGGACACAAAAGGACACAAAACACTAGGGCACCTTCACAAAAGTTAATGTACACATCAAGATCTACAAATCCATGTAATTATATTTCAAAAATATAAAAATTTATTCCTATGTGGCATTTCTACAAACACCTAGTGTATCACTATGATACGTGTCCGATACGGACACGAAACGGACACAAAATTTAGCAAAACCTATACCAACAGGGAGAGGACACCTAGGGCTTCCTAACCATGCAAAGAAATCAAAATTTGGTGAAGAGAATAGGGATTTACCTATAGGTTTGAAATGGCTCAAAAAGCCCCAAAGTGAGTTGTTCCTCAAGCTACCCAAACTCTTCCAAATTGCCCCTTCCCTGGAATTTCTCACCATAGTCATCAAAAACACAGAGATTAGAATCTATTGCAAAAAATTAGGAAGAAAAAGGAGTTGAAATGGAGGAGTTATGGATTGGGGAAGAAAGGGTTTTACCTCTATTTTCAACTTGCTATTTTTCTAAGGAGGCTAGCCCTAAGTTTGAGGAGACATTAAATAGGAGTGTGGATCCCTAGGTGGCTGGTCATAAATGCTAGGGTTAGGGTTTAGTTAGTTGGGCTATGGGCCTCTCTCTCTAAGTCAAGTTACATCTAAGTTTCTAAGGGCCCATTCTCAAAAATTAATTCTCATAACTAAAACTCCCATTTGATTTCTAACTTGATAATTTCTACCCTCAACTTAATTTAACCATCCTACTTAGCCCATGGGTTAAGTCTAAGCTTCTAGGTTAGGCTTCACTAGGCTAAAACCCCTCATAGCACATAGCACTTATTTAAATAATAATTAAAATCACACAAATTCCAATAAATCATAAATAATTCAATTAAATCCTAAAATGACCAAAATACTCTCTAGGCTAAAATGTACTAATTTAAACATCCTAATCACATGGCTAGGCTCTAGGTCAACAGTCTCCAAGGTTACACTAGCCAAACACCAAAATCATAAGTCATAATTTTAAAATAGTTTTAAAATAATTAAAAATCAATAAAAATCATGGAAAATTTTAAATACCATAATTAAATAAATTAAAATACAAAATTTTAAAATTACCCTCATTTTAGAAACTGGGTGTTACAAGTCGAATCTAGGTAGTCGGTGTTTTCTTAAGACTTCCGAAAGCAACAAATTTGAGAGAATGTTTATTTGCTTCAAGACGTACATTGATAGATTTTTAAGGAATTGTTTACCTGTTATTAGCACTGATGTCACTTTTCTTTCATCCAAATATTAAGGTATTTTGTTTATTGTTTGTGCTCATGATCCTAATTATCAATTGTATCCTATTGCTTATGCTGTTGCCGAAGGTGAGAATACTGATTCTTGGTCTTGGTTTTTAAATGCTCTTAGACTATCATTTAAAAGTTATTTTAATGATTGGAGTAGAATTTTATTTATATCTGACAAGCAAAAAGGATTAATACATGCTATGCGAGATATTTTTCCAGAATTGTCTTATTTTTTTGCATTCAACATTTTAAGCAGAATATGAAGTCTATTGTGTAAGAAATTTTTTTATCGATTGTCAGACTCGCTTGCTAGATCGTATAATCAAACAGATGTACATTACTTGCTCGAAATAATTAAAGCTGAGAACATGACGATTTACAATTGGCTTATTGGTACAAATGATAAAAATCGTCATTTTGCACATTGGATTACAGCATATGCTCCTTGTCCTATATTAGATATTAACACGTCTAACCTTGTTGAATGTTTTAACAATTGGATTAAGAGTTTACGTGATAAACCAATAACGACACTTCTCGATGATATTAGAGCCAAGATTATAACACTTCATGACAAAAACAGAAATTACGCTAGAAATTTAGACACGAGTTATTATACAAAGATGTTGAAGCCTATGACACCTATTACCAACGAGAGACATCAACTTCAAATATTACGAATTGATAGTTATTTGTTTGAAATATTAGACCGTGCATCGAGTAGAACATATGTTGTACGGTTAGATGAAATATCTTGTTTATGTTTAAGGTGGTATCATACTTACATGCCATGTATACATGCATGTTTTGCTTGCCAATATTGCAATCATGATATTGAAAGTTATTATCCAATAATATTTTCTACTAACAGATTGAGAAGTGTGTACGAGCCACAGATGGAACCAATTCCAATTCCTTACAACATTCAAGCTGCTTTTGTTAGGGGAGAAATTGGTGTAATGCCTATAATTCGTATTACGTATTTTGGAATACGTGTACGTATTTTTTTGTATTGCATAATTCCTTGCTTGGCTTATCTTGACATTTCATGGCTTGGTTTATTTTGGGTTAGTTCGGCTAGGCTTGGGTTGCCTTGGTTCATCATGAACCAAGGGGGAGAACCCTTACCTACCACCACCATCCCCATTTATTAACCCAACTCCTTCTCTCTCTCTTCATTCACTTCTTCATTTATTTTTTTCATCTTCTTCATTTACTTCTCCACCTACCAGAGAGAGAGAGAGAGCTTAGGCAAGTGCATCTTGCTTCATGGAGGAACTTCGTTTTTATTGTTCCATTCTCTTCCTCTTGAGATTCTAACACTCTTTAGTGCTTGGCATTTTCAATTTCCATTGCTAAATTCTTCTAGATCTAAGTTTATAGTATTTTCGGATTTCTTGGGTTTTGATCTACTTAACATTATTATTTCCTAGTTTTGATGGTTCCATGTTGTAGAGACTTTCGTTCTACCCTATTTTGACCTATGGAAGTTCGGATTTGGGCTCCGGATGAAAGGTTTATGGAGCTTGGAAGCTTGGACTCATGGTGTTCTACTTCTCGGATCAGGGAAGAAGAAGAAGAATAGTGCAGCATAGCTGTCCTGGCCGCATGGCGATACTTGACCGCATTAATCTTTATGCGGCAAGCATTCCTGGCCGCATAGGCCATGGGCAGCATTCCCAGCCGCATGAACTCCTTGCCTGTTAGCCGCATGAATTCTATAGCTCACTCGGCCGCATAAGCTCGGCATTACTGAGCCGCATAAGTACTGATGTTTCCGCATCCGCATAAGCGCACTTGAACCCAGCCGCATGAGCGCGCACCCCTCTGAAGCCGCATAAGACTGCTCGACCCAGCCGCATAAGGCCCTGCTTGCCGCAGCCGCATAAGCGCATCCTTCCTGAGCCACATAAGCGCGCATCCTTTCGCAGACGCATAAGCGCGCACTTTTTCAGCCGCATGAGCGCGCCCCCTTGCTGCTCCATGAATCCAAGTATCCCTGCCACGTGAGACCCGCATCCTTAGCCGCATGGCTCCTTTCATAGTCCTCTTTTGTTATATTATATATATATATACTGCACTGTTATATTTATGCTCCTGTTTTCTAACACTCTGTGAAGGATTGTATTATGTGAACCTTGCACATATGTCCATAAACCTGATAATGGTCCGTCGTGGCGCACTCTCCATAAGAAAACTTGACATGATATATCCCGGTATGCTGTTACGACAGCTGGCCTGACATGACAAGTATGAATGACCTGGACACCGTGGGCAATTGCGTTTGTATAATTAAATCAGTACTGTCTTGCATCATGTCTAGGATAGGGATCCCTGAGTACCACGGTCAGGGATACCTACAGTAATTGACTAAGGCTAATAAACTAGAATAAATTCAGTAGACATGAAGAGATTCCCAGCTACAGGCAATTCCGTTATCTGGGCGCATTAAGTGGACTTGTAGCCTACCGACGAGTAGGGCACTTTTTTAACACACAGTCATGTGGTGCACCCCTCATAAAACGGACATTCGACCGGGATAACCGGATGGTCTGCAGGACTTGTGGCTGTTGGGATAATCTCATTGCATCTTGCTAGTAACTAGGCCTGTGATAACCCTAGTTAGTTAAAAGTATCAAGCCGTACTCTTGATTGGTCGTGATTGATTGGATGGAGTTTATTCCAGCTTAGTCTTATCCTGATCCTGTACAAGATTGTGACATGACATAATTATTGATGCTTGCCTTTACAATAACGATCAGGGATCCAGTTCTGTTCAGGCGAAGGGTTACAACCCCGGTCCTTATTTGGTTTAAGGGTTGTAACCTGGCTCCCGAAGCAGTTATGTGTCCTTTCTTCGTTTATTGTCTTACTTCAATCCTATGCCATGTTCGTCATGTTTTATCTTACCTTAATACCATGATTATTTATACTGGTCCTAGCAATAAAGATCAGGGGTCCAGTTCTGTTCAGGCGAAGGGTTACAACTCCGGTCCTTGTTTGGTTTAAGGGTTGTAACCTGGCTCCCGGAGCAGTTATGTGTCCTCTCTTCGTTTATTGTCTTCACTGTACCAATAGTATTTGAGACGGGTTTCTATTTAGGTGAAGGGCCGCAACCCCGGTCCTTGTTTGGTTTAAGGATTGTGACCTGGCTACTTGAATGGTTTTCTCGTACTCAGTTTACTGTTGTTATCTCTATTATTATCAATTCTTTATTTATTATCTTAAATATTCTATTATGATATGCTGGTTTTAGTTCCTAAGTGAAGCCTTCTTTGTGGCACTTGCTCTTTCTGGGGTCTGACCCAGCTGGTTTTGTGTGGCCAGATATCGGAGCAGTACCCGAGGATCCACCTGTCTTCCAGCCAGATGGTGACCACCAGGCGTAACCCTAGCAACGAGTGGGTTTCTTTTTGTCCTCCCACTTTATTGTAAAAATTATTCTTTTGAGGTATTTAGCCGACGAGCACGTATTAGCTCGTATTGCACCTTTAATTACTGTCTGCCTACGGGCTGTAACATGATTGACAGATCCTAGGGTTGATCATGTATGACTGAACTCTTGCTAGTCTTGACATTTTGTACGACTAGCTTCATGATCATCCAATATGTGATGTATGGGACGCCTTGCTATTATATATTTGGTGCTCTGACATCTTGTAACTATTATTGTTTGCTTGAGATTGAGACAATAGGCTTGTTCATGACTATAGGAGATTGTTGGCTTGTAGTTAAACCCTCGTGTATCTAGACAGCCGTGACCGTATAGCGAGGTGGGTTGCACTTCAATATACGTAGCTGGCTATGTACGCCCCCGCTCTCCAGTATTCTGGTTCTGGGGCGTTACATGGTTTAAGTGGTGGCCCATGCAGGTCTTGTAAATCAAGATATGTGAGGGTTTACCGAATAGATGTCTCAATCAGTATTCGTCCTTGATCTCTGCTCATATCTTCTGAATCCCTGTAATCTTGACCTGATCACATGCTTGCATCTTTGATCTATCCTGGTCCTTCCTTATTGTTCCCTATGTCGTCTTCTTCAGCGGCATTGTTCCTGGACCTGCCGATCAACAAGGAGAAGCACCTCCCATGGACCAGCAGCAACCTGGAGATCAGGCCCAGCATTCAGGAGTAGCCTCCAGAGTCGTGCCTACCGGAGGAGAGCCACCAGTTCAGCCCGTCCAGCCTGCAGAGCCTGATGATGGCACTTTGGTGGGTCTCATCAGGTCACTATTAGCCTCTCAGGATCGACGAGGAGATGTCTTGCACCAGGCGGTGGCAGACGCTTTGACCAGAGGAGGTCACCAGGGTAATAGCACGGCCAACAGTTTCAAGCGCTTGAACCCTCCCTTCTTCGACGGCAGTGAAGATGCGATCGCTGCAGATGCATGGCTTCAGGATACAGAGATGATTCTAGAAGCAGCCAGGACTCCAGAGAACGAGAAGGTGGCCGTAGTGTGCCTGCAGTTACTAGATCTTGCCCGCAGCTGGTGGGCGGTGCAGGCCGTTGGATTAGTGGCCCCTATTGCTTGGGCAGTATTTAGGGAGGGATTCCAGACCAAATACTTCGATGCTGTAGCTCGGTACGATCTACAGACGAGGTTCACCAATCTGAAGCAGATGGACAGGACGGTCGATGGATATGCGGCCGAGTTCTCCAGGCTTAGTCGGTTTGCTCCCACCTTGGTGGCGATCGAGTTTGATAGAGCCCAGCGGTTCCAGCAGGGGCTCCACCTAGAGATTTTATTGGCGGTAGAGCAGTTTGAGCATCAGACTTTTGATATAGTATTGAGAGCAGCCCGGAGGCATGAATATACCTCCCAGAGGATCGTGGATAGGACCGGAGGTCGAAAGCGATCCCATAGCCAGATGAATCAGTCATCAACACCAGCCCCGGCAGCCAGGTCTTTGACCATTGGAGCTTCGAGGCGGGCGACCTCAGTGACGTCGGTTCAGCATTCCACTCCGACGTACCCCTAGCAGCAGAAGTAGAAGCAGTCTTCCGCCGTGGGATGTTCACATTGCGAGAAGCCAGGGCATGTGGTGTCAGAGTGTCACAGAGTACAGGGTTTATGCTTGGCTTGTGGTGCCCCGGACCACAGGGTTGAGAACTGCCCGAACAGGGGGAGTTCATCATCGGCCTTCTCTAGTCCTTCAGTTAGAGGACCAGCACCAGTCCAGCAGCAGCAGCAGTACCCGTTCCCGAGGCCATTGCCGATGCAGGCCCAGGCATTCCAGCAGCAGAGACCGCAGCAGTATGCCCAAGCCCAAGCCCTGATCCAGAGCAGGCAGATGAATTTTCAGCAGAGGGGACCCGCACCCAGAGGACATGGTCAAGTGCTGTCTTTGACCATGGAAGAAGAAAGAATAGCACCAGGAGAGGTAGTGGCAGGTACTATTCTCGTCAACACCTTTCCAGCTTCAGTATTATTTGATTCTGGTGACTTGCATTCATTTATGTCTGCACGATTCACGACACGGATAGGATTGGAGCCCGAGTCATTATCAGTGAGGCTCAATATACTTACTGGTAGTGGACTTGTGGGAGTACATAGGGTATTTTTCTCGTGTCGGATCGTAGTTAGCGGTAGATAATTCTCCGCTAGATTGATAGAGTTCCCGATGGCCGATTATGATGTGGTCTTAGGGATGGATTGATTGAGGGACCAATATGCTAGGATAGACTGCCATATTGGTAGGGTTATTTAGCATTCCCGGAGAGCCAGAGTTTTCCTTCTTCCGAGGCGAAGTTGAACCTTCTCCTCCATTATTGCGGATGACAGTAGCAGAAGTACAGTAGCCTCGGATAGTCCAGGAGTTTCCAGATGTTTTCCCAGAAGAGCTTCCAGGGATGCCGTCGGAGCGAGAGATCGAGTTTACCATCGACTTGATTCCCGGGACAGCCCCAGTGTCAGAGAGAGTCTACAGGATGGCACCGTCAGAGCTAGAGATATTGTACAAGATGATTGAAGAACTCAGAACCAAGGGATTCAGTCGTGCTAGTGGATCGCCTTAGGGAGCCCCGATGCTTCTTGTGAAAAAAAAGATGGTACGTCCAGATTATGTGTAGATTATCGTACCTTGAACTCAGTGACAATCAAGAACAGATACCCTCTCCCGAGGATAGATGACTTGTTTGATCAACTCAAAGGGTCGTCAGTATTTTCAAAGATAGATTTGCGGTCAGGATACCATCAGATCAGAGTCAGAGAGCAGGACATCCCGAAGACAGCGTTCAGATCGAGGTATGGGCATTGGAAGTTCCTTGTGATGCTATTTGGAGCAACCAATGCGCCGGCAGTATTCATGGACCTCATGAATCGTATCTTTATGCCTTATTTGGATCAGTTCGTGATCGTATTCCTAGACGATATCCTGGTCTACAGTAAAAGTGAGGCGGAGCATGAGCATCATCTCAGAATTGTCCTCCAGATTCTTCGAGAGCACTAGTTGTATGCCAAGTTTAGTAAATGCGAGTTCTGGCTCGATCGTATTTCGTACTTGGGTCATATCATCACCCAAGGAGGAGTTGAAGTGGATCCCCAGAAGATCATGGCCATTGAAACGTGGCCGGTACCTAGCTTAGTGGCAGAAATTTGCAGTTTTCTTGGCTTGGCCGGCTACTACCGGCAATTTATTTCAGACTTTGCTCGAATTTCAGCGCCATTGACCCAGTTGACCCGCAAGGATGTGCAGTTTGCTTGGACAGCAGAGTGCCAGGATTCTTTTGAGAGGTTGAAGCGAGGCTTGATGACGGGTCCTATTCTCACACTTCCAGATGGAACCGGAGGATTCTCAGTGTATTGTGATGCTTCGGACAGAGATTTAGGATGTGTTCTGATGCAGCATGGGAAGGTAATAGCTTATGCGTCACGGCAATTTCGTGATCATGAGAGGAATTACCCAACCCATGACTTGGAGCTGGCAATAATAGTGTTTGCACTTAAGTTGTGGAGGCACTACCTATATAGAGATAGGGTAGAGATTTTTACCGACCACAAGAGCCTGAAGTATGTTTTCACCCAGAAGGATCTTAACATGCGTCAGAGAAGGTGGCTAGAGCTGCTAGTGGATTATGATGTCAACCTGCAGTATCACCCAGGGAAGGCCAACGTTGTTGCAGATGCATTGAGCAGAAGACCCGGAGTTTATTTCCTAACAACGCAACCAGAGCTGTTAGCCGATCTTCAGAAGATGGGTATAGAAGTTGTCCTCCCTTCCAGTGTGGCATTGATGGCCAGCATGCAAGTTCAGTCCACTATAGTCGAGAGGATCCGGATGGCGCAGTCAGCAGATTCCAAGCTTCAGCGACTCAGAGCAGAGTGTGAGGCAGGACGAAGACCAGAGTTATGTATCCATGAAGATGGTACACTTCGACATGGAAAGCGTCTTTGTGTACCCAGTGGAGATATCAGACAGGAGATCATGGCATAGGCCCATATTTTGCAGTATTCCATTCATCCCGACGGAACGAAGATGTACCTTGATATTCGTCAGCACTTTTGGTAGAATGGTATGAAGAGGGAGATAGCCCGGTTTGTCTCTCGATGTTTGGTTTGCCAACAAGTTAAAGCTGAACATCAGAGGCCAGCTGGACTTCTTCAGCCCTTGCCGATTCCAGAGTGGAAATGAGAACGTATAACTATGGATTTTGTGACTGGATTTCCTAGATCCCCGGCTGGCAGAGACGCTATTTGGGTTGTCATAGACAGGCTCATGAAGGTGGCTCACTTTCTTCCGTTCAGAGTTGGTCAGTCGACGCCTCAGCTAGCGAAAATGTATCTCCGACAGATTGTCAGATTGCACGGTGTACCAGTCAGTATCACCTCAGACAGAGATTCAAGATTTACGTCGCACTTTTGGCATAGCCTTCAAGAGAGTTTGGGGACTCGCCTCCAGTTCAGCTCAGCATATCACCCGCAGACAGATAGTCAGTCGGAACGCACTATCCAGACTCTTGAAGATATGTTGCGGTCATGTACACTCGACTTCGGTGGTTCGTGGGAAGATCACCTGCACTTGGTAGAGTTCTCGTACAATAACAGTTTCCAAGCTAGTATCCAGATAGCACCGTTCAAGGAACTGTATGGTAGGAAGTGCCGATCCCCGCTAGCATGGGACGATATCGGAGAGAGGCAGATGCTCGGTCCAGAAATGATTGTTCAGACCGTTGAGGTGGTCAGGAGAGTCAGAGATTATCTTCGAGTTGCCCAAGATCGCCAACGTCATTGGGCCGATTCTCATCGACGACCCCTTAAATTCTCGGTCGGTGACCATGTATTCCTGAGGATTTCGCCTAACCGTGGCATCATTCATTTCGGCGTACGGGGAAAAACTTAGTCCTAGGTATATAGGACCGTTCGATATTCTGGAGCGAGTAGGAGATGTATCATATCATCTCGCTCTTCCACCATCGCTATGTGAGGTGCATGACGTATTTCATGTATCCCAACTGCGATGGTATATCCCGGACCCGAGCCACATCCTGGATCATTCGGAATTGGTTGTTGGTACCAACCTTTCGTATGAGGAGAGGCCCGTGTCTATATTGGACCGAAAAGAGAAGACACTCAAGAACAAGACTATCAAGTTAGTCCGAGTTGCTTGGGGTCATCACTCTTTGGGTGAGTCAACATGGGAGCGTGAGGATGATATCCGATCGCGATATCCCGACCTGTTTGGCTCGTGAGGTATAATATCTTTTCTATGCCTCAAGCCTTCGATTCCTTGCTTGCATGAATAATTACTTGATTGCTTGATTAGTATAACTTACCTGTGAACAGTATAGCTTGTTCTTGTCCCTCTAGCCTCTTAATTAAATTTCGAGGACGAAATTCTTTTAAGGTGGGTAGAGTTGTAATGCCTATAATTTGTATTACGTATTTTGGAATACGTGTACGTATTTTCTTGTATTGCATGATTCCTTGCTTTGCTTATCTTGGCATTTCATGGCTTGGTTTATTTTGGGTTGGTTCGGCTAGGCTTGGGTTGCCTTGGTTCATCATGAACCAAGGGGGAGAACCCTTACCTACCACCACCATCCCCATTTATTAACCCAACTCCTTCTCTCTCTCTCTCTCTCTCTCTTCATTCACTTCTTCATTTATTTTCTTCATCTTCTTCATTTACTTCTCCACCTACCAGAGAGAGAGAGAGAGAGCTTAGGCAAGTGTATCTTGCTTCATGGAGGAACTTCGTTTTTATTGTTCCATTCTCTTTCTCTTGAGATTCTAACACTCTTTAGTGCTTGGCATTTTCAATTTTCATGGCTAAATTCTTCTAGATCTAAGTTTATAGTATTTTCAGATTTTTTTGGTTTTGATCTACTTAATATTTTTATTTCCTAGTTTTGATGGTTCCATGTTGTAGAGAATTTCGTTCTACCCCATTTTGACCTATGGAAGTTCGGATTTGGGCTCCGGATGAAGGGTTTATGGAGCTTGGAAGCTTGGACTCATGGTGTTCTACTTCTCGGATCAGGGAAGAAGAAGAATAGTGCAGCATAGCTGTCCTGGCCACATGGCGATACTTGATCGCATGAGTCTTCATACGGCAAGCATTCCTAGCCGCATAGGCCATGGACAGCATTCCCAGCCGCATGAACTCCTTGCCTGTTAGCCGCAGAATTCCATAGCTCACTCGGTCGCATAAGCTCGGCATTACTGAGCCGCATAAGCATTGATGTTTCCGCAGCCGCATAAGCGCACTTGAACCCAGCCGCATGAGCGCGCATCCCTCTGAAGCCGCATAAGACTGCTCGACCCAGCCGCATAAGGCCCTGCTTGCCGCAGCCGCATAAGCGCGCATCCTTCCGCAGCCGCATAAGCGCACACTTTTTCAGCCGCATGAGCGCGCCCCTTTGCTGCTCCATGAATCCAAGTATTCCTGCCGCGTGAGACCCGCATCCTTAGCCGCATGGCTCCTTTCATAGTCCTCTTTTGTTATATTATATTATATATATATATATATATACTGTACTGTTATATTTATGCTCCTGTTTTCTAACACTCTGTGAAGGATTGTATTATGTGAACCTTGCACATATGTCCATGAACCTGATAATGGCCCGTCGTGGCGCACTCTCGACAAGAAAACTTGACATGATATATCCCGATATGCTGTTACGACAGCTGGCCTGACATGACAAGTATGAATGACCTGGACACTGTGGACGATTGCGTTTGTACAATTAAATTAGTACTATCTTACATCATGTCTAGGATAGGGATCCCTGAGTACCACGGTCAGGGATACCTACAGTAATTGACTAAGGCTAATAAACTAGAATAAATTCAGTAGACATGAAGAGATTCCCAGCTACAGGCAATCCCGTTATCTGGACGCATTAAGTAGACTTGTAGCCTACCGACGAGTAGGGCACTTTTTCAATACACAGTCATGTGGTGCACCCCTCATAAAACGGACATTCGACCTGGATAACCGGATGGTCTGCAGGGCTTGTGACTGTTGGAATAATCTCATTGCATCTTGCTAGTAACTAGGCCTGTGATAACCCTAGTTAGTTAAAAGTATCAAGCCGTACTCTTGATTGGCCGTGATTAATTGGATGGAGTTTATTCCAGCTTAGTCTTATTCTGATCCTGTACAAGATTGTGACATGACATGATTATTGATGCTTGCCTTAACAATAACGATCGGGGGTCCAGTTCTGTTCAGGCGAAGGGTTACAACCCCGGTCCTTGTTTGGTTTAAGGGTTGTAACCTGGCTCCCGGAGCAGTTCTGTGTCCTCTCTTCATTTATTGTCTTATTTCAACCCCATGTCATGTTCGTCATGTTTTATCTTACCTTAATACCATGATTATTTATACTGGCCTTAATAATAAAGATCAGGGGTCCAGTTCTGTTCAGGCGAAGGGTTACAACCCCGGTCCTTGTTTGGTTTAAGGGTTGTAACCTGGCTCCCGGAGCAGTTCTGTGTCATCTCTTCGTTTATTGTCTTCACTGTACCAATAGTATTTGAGACGGGTTTCTATTCAGGTGAAGGGCCGCAACGTCGATCCTTGTTTGGTTTAAGGGTTGTGACCTGGCTACTTGAATGGTTTCCTCGTACTCAGTTTACTGTTGTTATCTCTATTATTATCAATTCTTTATTTATTATCTTAAATATTCTATTGTGATATGCTGGTTTTAGTTCCTAAGTGAAGGCTCCTTTGTGGCACTTGCTCTTTCTGGGGTCTGACCCAGCTGGTTTTGTGTGGCCAGATATCGGAGCAGCACCCGAGAATCCACCTGTCTTCCAGCCAGATGGTGACCACCAGGCGTAACCCTAGCAACGAGTGGATTTCTTTTTGTCCTTCCACTTTATTGTAAAAATTATTCTTTTGAGGCGTTTAGCCGACGAGCACGTGTTAGCTCGTATTGCACCTTTTATTACTGTATGCCTACGGGCTGTAACATGATTGACAGATCCTAGGGTTGATCATATATGACTGAACTCTTGCTAGTCTTGACATTTTGTACGACTAGCTTCATAATCATCCAATATGTAATGTATGGGATGCCTTGCTATTATATATTTGGTGCTCTGACATCTTGTAACTATTATTGCTTGCTTGAGATTGAGACAATACGCTTGTTCATGACTATAGGAGACTGTTAGCTTGTAGTTAAACCCTCATGTATCTAGACAGCCGTGACCGTATAGCAAGGTGGGTTGCACTTCAATATACGTAGCTGGCTATGTACGCCCCCGCTCTCCAGTATTCTGGTTCTGGGGCATTACAATTGGAGTTCCAGATGTCAGGCGCAAAGCTGGAAGGCCGAAGAAAATATACATCAAACCACGTGAATTATCGACATGAGAACTTCGTTGTGGCAATTGTGGTTTGATGGGGCACAACAGAAGAAAATGTACAAGTCAACCAAGAGAGTAAAACATTGTAGTACCAAAATATTAAGTAAAAACGCATTAAAAATTCTATTTTTCATTCCACTACAAACATTCTAATATTTAACTTTTAACGCCGTCGGGCAAGTCGTTTGTAATGCCGTCGTTCTAGATTTCTGAGGCCTAGTCGGTCTCTTCTTTGTTCTGTGGTCTCCCCCACTCTTCCTTCACCCTCTTCTACTCTTATTTCGTCTCTATTTTTTTCCTCAACCTCCTGAGTAGGCACCGGGGCTGAGGGGGACGAAATCAACTGTGAGTCATATGACATGCCTTCAAACGAATACCCTACGGCAGTGTTGATTTGCTCAGTCGTTGTACAACGATCATATGGCTGAAAGGCTGAGAAAGTGCCCATGACCGTATACTACTGACTGAGACCTTCTCCAGCATAGTGTTGGCTAGTATACTCTGGAGCGTACTGCTGGCTAGTGTACGCTGGAGCGTACTACTGGCTGGCGCCCTCTCCATGGTACTGCTGGCTGCTGCCCTCTCCATGGCTGTCACACCTCAGTACCGAAATACGGGGACGGACGTCGGCCAGCTACACCGTATATGGTACGAATACGTAATACAGCGATGACGGCTGTCAATCTCGCTGGGTATCCTAGCATGCAATCATTCTATGGCCTAAATCTAATCTCATATCCACAGGCAATAACAATGAAATACTAAGCAAGAGAGATAATCATATGAAAAGCATGAAGTACACATATGATAATCGAAAAATCTACAGTACAAGATAGTAATGTAGATGAGTATACCTTCCCACAGTTCCTAGCATGGTCGGAAACTGAAGCACATCCTCCAAGTCGAGTTTGGAAGATCCACAGGATCGGTCACAGGCAATCTGGGAATAATCTAGGGTTGGTCAGGCCAACCGTAGCAAGTACCAGAAAGGAAGGCTCAAGGACGGGCGAAGAAAGCCAGCAGGATAAAATATAAAGCAGAACATATATGAATAGTAAATAAGGGTAAGAATCATGCGGTACCAACGCACGATAACAATCCACAACTAATGTAGCTAAATAACCACCAAACATCACAATCTCCCTAACATCCAATAATACCTGCATCGCCAACCGGAACTCGTAGCCTGTCAACGGAACAATAATCCACCCCTATATCAAACAAGAACAAGGGAATGAATTTCCACGCCGGGGCAGCGTTACGGGCCAGCCAGCCTAGCAAGCAACAATCCATGCAATTTAGGTGAATAAGCGGCCACTCAAATGTCTACGGCTGTCTAGGTGGAGGTTGGGTTACCCCAACAATGCAATGTAGGAATCCTCAGATCGTGCCGTTCCAGCAGGGCTAGCGGGGCCAAGTATAGCAAGACAAGATAAGCACCGATCCCTCGTAAGGCCACCGTACGAGCAAAAAAAGTATATAGTACATAAGTAGTAGCCGGATCTAGCCATCCGCTAGTGCGAACGGTAACAACATCCGTGGCGGCCAGCCTGCAGGTCATGACTATGTCTGAGATAAGGCTAGTAATGCACGATCTCGGGATTATGTTCCCTCCCAATGCTTCTACCAGTTTAAGTTACCTAGAATAACCATACATTTATCCGGAATCACATGCCGTGGTCACACGATCATCCTCCTAGATATCGTACCTCAGTACGAGAACGCTAAGTAAGAATCAACCTCGGCACCTATAGTCCCAGTTGTGATCCATCCTTAGTGTTATGCAACAAGCAAACATACAATCCTGACCACGCTAAGACTAAAGGCCAACTACCAAGGTACCCGTGCAGGTAATCATATAATATAGTTAGAATATCAGGATGGCATCGCAATGCCATATAATCATAGAAGTAGCACCTCAAAGTGCCAGAAGACAAGGGGCACCGCAATGCAAAGTCAGGGCCAGTACCTCAAAGGGTAAGTTGGACTTATAACACGGATACAAGTAGTCATGTCGGGAGCAAGGACAAATCTGTCAGTCACAAGAAGTCATCTGTCCATATCGTGGCATGGATATCAGGTCAAGTACAAGGTCAGAACATCTACTATAATATGCCATCAAGTATACAAGGGAGCCTACAGCTCTAATCATCAAGTCGGTCTATCCACCGGATCAATCTATCAAGAGTCTCCTATCCACAATAGAGTGAATATCACGTCAAGAAAGACAATCACCAAATACCAAGCTCATCACTATAAACAATGCTAGGCCCTCTGGCTCACAAGAATCTCATGAATCAATGATCACAAGCTATCAGCAAACAAGTCTCACTACTACCAAGATATAGCAAACAAACCAGTTTTTGGGCGCTTGGGAAGTCGAGTAAAAATTATATAATAATACCCTCGATATTCTCCTCGTTCCGCGAAATATTCGCGATCATAAAAATCCAAGAATCCACAATAATGTCCGATCGAATTAGAACATCCTCAAAAGGAATAGCAATACTATCCAAGAGTCCACGTGAGTCTATCAATCAATATTTTCGAGATCATACTCTCCATAATACTCAACCCTCAAATATATCCAAAATCACAAATCCCGATACTTATGACAACTATCAGTCCTAGCTGGCTAGACTAGGCTAACTCCTATGAATGAATGGTCAAGGGACAAGAATATATTAATTAAATGCCGCCGCAAAAGTGGCAAGGATTGCATGAACCGCTCTGGAGCAGATCCACAACCCTTAAACCAAACAAGGACCAGGGTTGCAGACCGTCTCCCGGGTGGAACCGCACTCCTTACGCTATCCGACGGACAAGACAGGTCAAGAACTAGGCGACTAATCTACTCAAGAGTCTACCCAGCAGGTACTGGAATCAGACCACTATATCCAAAACAAGTAAGCAAGAGTCTAGATTAGCAAACCAAAGGAATGGTTCTGTCTAATTCTTCGAACTAAATTTCCGACCGGGAATTCTGGAAAAATTCGGCAGTCTCCTTTGTATTCTGTGTCACGCCCCGATTCCGTAGAATCGATAGTCGTCCCCCGGGCGTGATGCCGTGCGAACCTAAGTTGCGATCGCACAAGGCATAGTCATAAGGTTATCCGAAACACAACATCAAGTTAGAGTACGCAGAGAAATTGAATGACACATTTGGAATAGAAATAGACTTTTTTATTGATGATAATAAAACTTTACATAGACTTCTTTACAATCATTGCCGCGCGGGCTACAACATGACTCGACTTACAAAATGAACGCCGATGAGATAGGTCGTTCCATACATTATATCCCCTTTTTACAAGCAAATATATAACATCTTTCTACCTGCTATCGAGGCAAGTCGAGCCGCCATCTTCTTTTGGACTGAGTGTGGGTCTTCTTCAAAAGGATTCCAGAAAACAAGCCTTTACACGCGGACGAGGCTTCAAAAGGGTTCAATTCGCCTCGAGCTTTCAAGTGGCACGCCCTTCGTAGTTCGGGGTACCTGCGTGGAGAGCGAGGATCAGTACATTACACTTTGTACTGGTGCGTGGCTATTTAAGTTTCAAGCTCTCATTTGGTTGAAGAGTTTATATGACTTAGAGTATGAATGTTTCTAACCATCCTAATGAATTGCAAACAAGCATATGACAAGCATAGTGAAATTTATGTTGAAACTTACCGACGGCGGCCGCGCCGCGCCTTATGAAACTTACCATGTTCTTCCCTGTCAATTGTTATCATTTCCATACCAAGTGCAATATATCGTGTGTTGGTCACTGGCTCCCAGAGCCATCGTGGACTCCTCTAGCTTTTGTTAGACGGGGTCCTTTCAGCGTGAGTAGCGAGCCCTGCTGCAAGTCCTCGTCTAACCCGTGCCCAGCACAGCTAATTATTTGTTTCCCTATGCCCGCAACGGTCCCGTGGCCTCGGGTTGCCGTGCGGAGAAAACGCTCACCTTGTCGACAAGTTGTCCATGACCGTGCAAAGACATGTTTTTAGTTGTTAAGACATAGCCTACCTTTTCTTTTGAGAACTTGCTCATTCATTCGTGTTCGTGCACTTGCATTTATCTTTTCATTCGCAACAACACTATCGACTTTGCCTAAGAAGGGGGTCGAGAAGAGAAGGGTCAGCCACTCACCTTGAGTTTACTTCGGCGAGAGAACTTGCTTGGTTGCGCTAGACGTCGCCTACGCGATTACCTGAAATCGCACAAGCAACCGATTAGAACACTGCATTATTCAAGGAGTTCGATAGGAAATGCGAGTTCGAAATGCAAGCCATGAAAACCATCGAAAACATTCACGAAAGCGCATTCAGAAAACAAAGCCAAAACCAGCGCAAGCGGCGTAAAAAGCAGAGCAACGGGAGGTCTCTCCCGACTCAGCCGCAGAGTCAATCCTCGAGGCGCAGCCCGCTGAATATGGGACTTGGTTCCGAAGAAGACATTCCATAACGAGGAATGGTCTTAATTCAACCGTTCCCGTTCGATCGACTCGGCCGATCCCGACCTATCGGTCCCGACCGAATCGATAGCGACAGTGTTCCTTTCTCGCGCACCCCGTGGACAGAGTACGGGGCACGATGTAGGGACGGGGCACTACATTCTGGACGGAAGCTCCCAGCAAATTGGGGCTAAATCTACTCGGCACAACCCGTCGCAGAATCGCAGGCTGAGAACACTAAATCTCAGCTTCCAGCAGCGCTACCATGCGTACTGGAAACCAAACCATAGCCGAGAACACTAAGTCTCAGCCTCCAGAAGCACTACGATGCGTGTTGGGCGCCAAGCCAACACATTCAACAAGAACCGCCACACATGGCGCATCAAGACTCACGGTCATATCCAAGCCACAAACACAGTCAAAGAAATAGCTAGCCAAGCCGTTACCCGACCGCGAGTCAGACACGGGGCATATGGGGACAATCCATACATGTAAGTCGTACTTGTGTCCTCGGAGGTGTGGATGACCCGTCCGAGTTGTCCGATACGGTCGTAAACCGGTATCGAACCAAGCTATCCTAAGTTATCATCATGGCAGTTCTACTAACATGCTACATTACTCATGGTTATACATTAACAAATACAATTAATTAAAATACAGTAAAAATCTAGGAGAGAGGGCAAGAACCATCGATGAGCAAGGGGTACTTGCCTAGAGGGCTCGGCTAGGTAAGCAAGTCTTCGGCGATCGGGATCCAGGGTAGCACGTCCATCGAGATCCTCAGAACACATAATAAACAAACATTAGAATTAAATAATAAAATAATAACGAAAATCACGAAGAATGGCACGAGGCTATACCGTGCGGGTCCCGCAAGTAGTACATAGATCTGGTACGGAAACCGAGGCATACGAATCGATATAGACACGCAAACCGAGATGTGTACGTATATCGAGACGTGCACGAGAATCGAGATGACTTGAAGATCGAGATGAACAGGAGACAACGTGTACGTAAATCAAGACGCGCACGTAGATCAATACTGGCACGCAAATCGAGACATGCATGTAAATCGAGACATGTACGTCGAGATTGAGGAATCACGAATATCGAGATGGCACACGAATCATTGTGACACTCAAATCGAGGCATGTACGCAAATCGAGACGGAGCGAGATTCAAGAAAGCACGTAAATCAATGCGACATACAAGTCGACGTATGCACGCAAATCGATGCGGTGCGGAGCCCAAGGTGAAACGCAAACCAAGGCAGCACGCAAATCGATACGTGTACGCAAATCGACGCGGCACAAAAATCGAGATGGGCACAAAGGCCGAGACACGAAAAACGAGACAACACACAAACCTAGATAGCACGTCGCCAGAGGCAGCACGAGGCTCGAGGCCTCCCGCTGCCCAAGGCAGCACGTGGATCGAGGTGGCACGAAAAACAGAACGGTACACAAATCGAGGCACACATCTCAAGAACCACGGGGAACGAGGGAACACGCGAATCGAGTGCACGTGACCCAAGATACGTGGCCTGGGGAGCACGCTACCCGAGAATGGCACGCAGTTCGAGGCTGTACTCTGCTCGAGGAAAAGGGGGAGGCAGAAGAGCTCACCGGAGCAGCAGGTTAGGGTGGCTCGCCGACAGCGCTTGACCTCCGGCAGGGGAGAGAGAAGGAGGGGCAGGGGCTCGTCGTCGGAAAGGGGGCGGTGGAGGCGACGACAACGATGATGATGGAGGCGGCATTAGAAGTGGTGGTGGAGACGGCAGCAAAGAGGGGGAGGCGGAGGAGATGGTGACTAGATTATGGTGGTGGTCGAGGTGGCGGCGGCACGGTGCTGAGGGCAGCCGGGGGCGACGAGGATGGTGGCGGAGGGGATGAAGATGCCGACGATGATGAGGGTGGTGGCGCCGACGGAGAAGGGGGAGGCCGCGGTGGTGCTGGAAGTCGACGATAATGATGGTGGCGCTGGTGGCTGAAGGGGGCGGCCATGGTGGTGGGGCAGTGGCGCCGACCGGGTTGGGGGTCGAGAGAAAGGGTGAGGGAGTGAGTAGAGAGAGCTTTGAGGGAGAGAGAGATCAGAGTGAGGAAGAAGAGAGGGGGAGCTGAGAGAGCTCGAGGGAGAGAGTGTGGGGAAGAAGAGTGGGGGTGGTCGGGAGAGAGAGAGAGTAAAAGTGGGGGGGTGGCGGCTGAGTGAAAGTGAGGAGGAGAGAGAGAGTGTTAGGATTTGGGGAGGGGTAGATGTAGGTAAAAATAATAATAACAATAATAAAAATAAAAATAAAAATAATAATGAGGATAAACTCACATCCAAGTAAACAATAATAAAATTTTAGAAATATCCAAATTTAAAAATACTCAAAATACACCAATACAGTCACATGCCTATTTTCAAAATAGGGATTTTACAATAGTACTGTTGGCTGGTGCCCTCTCCAGCAACGCCCTCTCCAGCAGCGCCCTCTTCCACCTCGTCCTCTGGATCATCCGCCCTCTGACGTCGTGAACGCCTCAGGGGTACAGTGGCACCCGAATAATCGGCTGGGATACGTGTATGCAATGGAGGCATACCAGGATCTCATCCAAGACTCAGTAAATCTACAAGAGTTAAAATATCGTGCATCCATTCCCGCCCATGCGACCACAAATAGCTCTCTGGTTCTTGGATATATTGTCGGCCCTTAATTGCCTGAAATTTGAAATCTGTAAATTAAATTTGTGATCATATAACTCTCATTTTGGATTAGTGGTAAAGGCGTACCACTTCAGATATGCCATCAACAAAAGCTCGCAGACTACCTTCATCGACGGCTTTAGGCTTGAACCGTGGCTCCTTAAATTTGTACGCTCTGTTAGTTATACGAGGCGCTCCCCACTATTGCCTATAAGCCAAGTCGCCTTCATCTGCATTTCGTAAAAACAATCATAAGACAAATACATTTGTGTACGCTATCCGTCCAAGTATATTACCAAGTTAGAACTTACATTCATCACTGTGCCTTATCCGGGGAAGATTTGCCACACTATAATCCTGGAATCGCCTATACCAGGAAGCTCTAGCAGTATCAATTATGTTTCTTGCATTGGCTATATCATAACTCATGCAAGGAGGGTCAGTCGGGATTATCTGCCGATAACCGAATTGTCGTAGAACACGGTCTGCTGGATGATACATAGTATAACGATCGTATATAATAAAGATTTGTGTAGGCTGAGATCGTACGCTGTCCTTTTTATTAATTCTGGACCATTTTCATCATCCGCGTAGAGTATCCACATAATCTAAATCCATAAAGTTATCCCGAAGCCAAGTTATCGTGACAAAACTCTTTCCTCCTAGGTCCAAAGGGGGCATAATGCCTAGATATCTCCTGATTATTTCAGACGAATTTAAATGTGTATCAAAATATATAGGTTCACCTGTAATAGGTAATCCTAGAATATTTGCGACATCCCAACGTGTGATTGTCATTTCACCAACTGGCAACTGAAATGTGTTGCGTTGAGACCACCAACGCTCAACAAGACTAAAAATGAGATGAACATCGTGGACTAAAATTTGAATTTCATCCAGATATTGAAACCCAAATGAACGCACAAACTGCTTTTGAGCAGCATTTAACTCCTATTTGTGATACCCTCTCTGAATCCTCCAACTTCCATGCTCCCGTGTTCGAGCCTCGGGAGGATAATCATATAACTACAAACGAATTATATTTGTTACATTTATGTAAAATAAATAAATAATAACGAGAGTTGCCATTTTTAAATCTACCTTCCCCTCAAAAACTAACTTAGATATATGAATTTCTATTTCCTGTTTAACGACTTCTGTAACCGGTCCCCTGGGAATAAATCTGTCATTCGGTTGAGCCATCTGTTAAATTTTTACAAAAATACGATTAGTAATACAAATATTCAAATAAAATCAAAATTTTATTTTGTAAGAAAATTACTTACAGGAAAAAGAGGGAGATGAAGATGAAGATGAAGATGAAGAACAAGAAGAAGAGGTTCTGTCAAAAATATGTGAAGAAGAAGAAAGAAGGAGTTTATGAAGAAGAGAGAAGGGGAGTCTCCAACATGGGAGGACGGTCTCCAATGCTGCTGTCAGCTTTCCCTCCCCCCAAAAGCATCAGCTTCCTCCCCCCAAAAGCATCAGCTTCCCCCCCCCCCCCATCCACCCAAAAGCATACTTTTTTCCTCCCCAAAGCATACTTTCTCCCCTCCCAAAGAACACCAGCTACCTTTTCCCCCTCTGCCACGCGCGTGGCGCGTCCTACTGCAGCGTGTCATGCCTGCTGTGTGCGCCACCAATGGTGGCTCACCGCTCTGCGCGCCAATGGCGATGACGCGTTCACTGCAGCACGTTGCCTCCTGGCGCGTCCCGCTGCACGCGTCATGCCTCGTGGCGCGTCGCCTGCTGCGCGCGTTGCCTCGTGGCGCGTCCCTGCTGTGCGCGTCATGCCTCGTGGCGCATCCCTGCTGCGTGCGCCACCAATGGTTGCTCACCGTGCTTTGCGCGCCAATGGCGATGGCGCGTTCCCCTCTGCCCCCCGCGACTCCATCAGCGCGTCATGGGACTTGTCATTTCATTACCCAAAATAAAATTTTACTGAACTTCTTACTTTTTTTTATAATTTCGATAAAGTTCTTTACCTATATGAAAATTTCTGAATTCTAAACAATAAAGAGCATGGTCCAAGCAGTTGGGAACATCACAATTATTACAACTCTCTATCCTGAACTTTAATTTCTCAGTCTCCTAAATATCATCTCTCTCCAGAATTGAACCCAAACTTTTACAACCGCCTGTCAACTGGATGTAAATTTACAAGTTAGGGGATTATTCCAACAACGCTGATACATAGACCGAGGGGGAGACCGTGGTTTAAACCGCGGTGTCACGTGTTCCCCCCTCATTGGTCGGGTCCAGCGGGCTGACGTTAGCAGGGGGGTGCTGACGTCAGCGGCAGGGACCCGACCAATGAGGGGGGGACACGTGGCACCGCAGTTTAAACCGCGGTCCCCCCCTCGGTCTGGCCATCATTTCTGTTATTCCAACCCCCTTCCTTTTAGAATAAATTATTAACTAATTTTTGTTAATTAATATATTTTGATTATTAAAAGTCTTGTTAATTAAATTTAGTTTTACGTTAAATAAGAAATTTTAGTTTTCGTTAATTAATTTTTTTGTAAACTAAGTTTTGTTAATTAAATTTTTGACAATTAAATTTTTGTAATTAAGAATATGTTATTAATTAATTTTCGTTAATTAATATATTATCGATAAATAATATTTTTTGTTAAATAATTTATTTTGTTAATTAAATATGAATTAATCTATTTTATTAATTAATATATTTCGTTGATTAAATTTTGTCATTTCATTTTTTGTTAAATAATTTATTTTGTTAATTATTCATTACATTCAATTCTCACGTCCACTTTCATGTTGTCATCCAAATATTGAAACTCCTTACTTTCAATTCCTACTTCCACTTTCATGCTACCATTCAAACAAAATTGGTATGAAATTCGGACAGAAATCATCTATCCAAACACACTTTAAAAAAGTGAGACAACTTGCATTACAATATATTGAAAGCGTCATTTTCACAGTTTCAAGAAGTTGAAATATAAGAACTTCAAGTTTCAAATCCATTCAAGATCTGAGCACAGAAGAGCAGGTGGCCAACAGATCCAGATCCCAGGCTTCTAACATGGGGCAGCCAATTACACTTCCTACTACACCACAACACATTAAAACATTTTTTCGCTACATCCGTGGAGTAATTTGCTCAATCTGAAGTTTCAATAAATAATAGTCCCGTACATGATATACACATGATCTATCATCTTGAATTCTTCAGACTATGCACCTATGTCGCGCACATTTTTTCCCCCAAATTAGTATCACATACAGCGAGATCGCCTAGTCATTCCACTGCAGAGTCGCCTGCTAATTTCTCATACATGCGGTAGATCAGAGTAGACTTCGACATTTGAGGCTCCCTCTCCAGGACTGCAATCACATCCTTGGTAGAAATGCTGCGTGCCACTTTGGGAGGAGGCTGAGACATCCCTGCTGGGCTCCTACCAAACTTTCTACTGCCCCCTGAAGCTCTCAAGGGAAACAAACCAGGCATAAGCTTATTAAGCCAAGCAAAAGGGACATGTTGGCAATAAGGAATGTAAAAGCTACTTACTGGCGGAAGAGGGACCTCTCTTGTCAGTTTCCTGCTGGTCCCTTAAGCTCCTTTTCAAGCTCGGTGGAGGTTTTTGGCTCGAGGATTTACCAGGTTGTGATGAAGATGCCCCATCCAGTCCTTCACGCTTCTGTCGAGCTTGTTCTGCCATAAGTTGCCACTTTGAAAGCATGTCGTCTCCCCCAACAGCAGCACGCGCTGCAACGTTTGCTGCTGTCGTCCGCATCTTGTCATCCTCTTCCTTATTTACCTGCACTTAGGGGGAGAATTTCTAAGATAGGAAGCGGAATTTTTCCTCTGAAAGCCCTTGTCCAAGTGAGTGGTCTAGTTTTACCTTGTTAGTCTTTGACCGACCTTCATCCTTGTCTTTGTCTGCATCACCTCCAGGGTTCTCTTCTGTCTGAAGTTATAGGGAAATCAAGATTTACGTAGTTCTTTACAAACAAGTACACAATCTTAGGCAGGCTTATGCTAGAATAAGGATGCATTTTCATGTTCAGGTAAAGCACAAAATTTCGTGACATTTTGTAATTCTCGAATTATGTGTTTGGAAACTCTAATTTGAGTTAATCCTTCATGTAGTAATCCATAATGAGTGCAAGCAGGGTGTAATTTAATAAAAGCCAAATTGAAAGACATGCCCACCAGGTAATGCTAGAAACTTTTGGAATACATATAGGACAAAAGCTGAACAAAAAAATCAATAGATTAACACGATGCGACAGGGGCAATTTTTGGAGAGTGTCCGAGCTTCCTAGTTTTCCATGAAATATATTTCCTTGTAAATATAATACTATACTTTATATTATAATCATAAAAGAAGAATTTTCATCTAATTTTACACTTTCTATATGCAACTACACACCTAAACGCTTATACCTTAGCAACTGGGAAAGCAATATTTCAAATTCATAGTTCAATCTTTTGTAAATATTGACATCGAGAACAAAATCCCAGTTCCAAATTCCCGAGAGAGAATGGAAACTCTTGAGAGTGGGACAGAAACCAAACCAAGATTTTAAACCTAGCTTGAAACCATAAATTTATAGTAATGGGTATCCACTACACGGGTCCACAAGTCCAAAAGGACTTAAGTGAGTGTAGCGGCCTACCACCAGGCTCAAATCGCTCCACTGGTGCTTAATCAGATGCAAAGACAAAAACCCAACGGACATTAGTGTTTCAAGCAAATATTCACCCTCAAGATGCAAATACAGAATTCATATCCCCATTAAATGCATGTAACACATCAGATCCATACCATAAGGAACTGAAAGAAGCTTACTTCATTGAATTTACGGAGCTTTTCCGCTTCTTCAGCTTGTTTTTTATCCCATTCTTCCTTGGCCTTTCTATTCATTGCGAAAATTTGGCTTCCAACATCTGAAGTTATGACAAATCGATGCCTTGCCTTTTCAACATCGACCCTCTTTAAACATATAGGAATACAGTAAGAACATGAAAGATGACAAACGCACGCACTTGTTATATATAAAAACTATAGGTATTACCTGCTTTGACATCCTAATCAGAGAACTTATCAACCCGCGTAAACGCTCCTCTACACACTGATAAATAAACATGAGTGAGACTAGTTAAGAGTACATAAGGATGTACGTTTAGGTGATCTCACCAATGACAAACAACGCTCTACGTCACTGCTTATAGCCTTCAAACCACAGTTGGACACTGCCAAGAAAAGAAAATTTTCAAGTTTCTGCACCTCAAGTACTTGTTCAAATTAAATAGTCGTGTAAAATATAAGACACTAACTGATATTCGCCAGTTTCTTCTCAAGAGGACCCTTCTGGAGAATCAACTTTTCTTCTTCTTCTTGGACTACTCTTCGGGTAGCTTCTGAAGCTCGACTGTCCTCCTTAGGAGCAGATAATAGCTGCTCTTCCTCTTCCTATTGAACAACGAGAAATGCATTATATTCAAACTTGGAAGATCCCATATCATCAATATATAGTGAAAAAAAACTAAGAATTTATTAGAGATATCTGTTTTATTAAAAGCAAGACAAAAAGGGGGAAAATGCAATAAAAACATGATACCCTTAGATTGACTCCGCTGACAGCTGTAACATCATTTAGGTGTTCAATGCTCTGATCATGAAAAGCCCCAGATACCTTCTGCTTTTTGCTAAAGAACATGATAAGCAAGCAGTAGAACTTAAAGCGATTTCTGATAAGACCTAAGCAAAATTCACAGCAGTTCAAGAAGACTAAATTTACCCTGACTGAGGAGATGGAGTAGTTACAGCATCAAATGGTTTCTTCTGCCCAACGCTAGGTTTCTTTGCCGGAGTTCTTGTTGCAGCTCCACCAACAAGTGGAGGGGTTGCAGACGGAATCTGAGAATGAGTCCAATTTTAAGGCATAAGTAACCAAACAAGATATGCATACTGTTCACTTTAGATGAGTGTACTTAAAACCTCAAATTTTGTTGAAGTGAAGTGGAGGAAAGAATATATGAGCCAAAAAAAAAAAAATCTTATGACAACATCCACAACGAAAAAGGATTGGAAAACCATTTTAAGATAGCCTCCCATTTCATTTCTGGGTGTCATGCAGGACATAATATTTGTAACACTGATGTGAAAGTAACAAGATAATGACCACCATAAGAAAATGTAGATATATACAAACAGAATACTCTTTCATAAATTGTATCAATAGCTTATAATGAATGAACCCATGATTCTTATGTCACAATTATAAGTGTTTGTTTCCAAGGAGATTAGGACGTAGATATTACATCACCTGCTACTAGGATGAAAATAACACAACAACAACAAAGCCTATATCCCAAAATTTTGGGATCATCTGTTTGAATCCTCTTCTTCCATTCAGATCTGTAAAGGGCCCTGTTCTCTGTAACGCATGCTAACATAAACAATATCCTACTTTAACACTTCCAACCATGTTCGTCTAGTAAACAATATCCTACTTTAACACTTCCAACCATGTTCGTCTAGGTAGTCCTAGCGGCTCCATTAACTACTATACTATCATTCCTCCTTACGGGAAGTCTACGTTGCATATGTCCAAACCGCCTAAAACGATTTGTCTCATCATGTCCTCAATTGGTGTCACCTCTAACTTTCCATGGATACACCCATTTCTTATCTATCCTTTAACGTATTGTCACTCATCCATCTTAGCATTCTCATTTCAGCTACAATGACTTCCTGGACATGTTGTTTCTTAACTGCCCAGCACTCAGATCCATAAAGCATGGTTGGTTTATAAGAGTCTTGTTGAAACTTTCATTCATCAAATAATCACAAATGCAAGACACAAGGTTGTTGGTTTGGCAAATCGTGCCTACTTTCACACAGGCCAACAGATCCACTATATCGAGATTATAAGGCTTAGAAGTGTTCAAATAAGATCCAACTTCTACTGCATAACACCCACAAATACAAGGAAAAGTTACTAAGAAAATCCCAAACCAAAGAAGACCAAGAAATCCAATAACAAAATTGCTCTTCGCTCTTATATCATTTTCTCTCTCTTCTTTATATCTCTATTTGTTAATAGTTTAAGAATACTATACAAGGTTGCCACAGATGTGTGACTTCAACTACCATCCTACTCAAATGAGCCAAGAAGTTATTCGTTTACTTCTATTTCAGATCAACCATGCTCTCTTAGGAACTTGAGGAGATACAAACCTGTTATGGTGGAAACACACCCTCGACATTTCATATAGGTTATTACATAATTGAAGTAGGAGGGTTACCCTTACAGTTGTATGAGGGTGGCACTGCCAAAACAATACCGACAAGGGCTAAATAACAACACTGAGAAGGTTTTGTCCCAATCTATGATTGATATCTGAATCCACGAACGTAAATCTGGAGTCCAGGAGGGATATCTGAATCCAAGAACGAAAACCTGGAGCCCACGAGGGTTGCTCGAGCCCACATCTATTGGAAGTAAATATTCAAGTACATTGTGGGCTTTTATATTTGCTTACAAGGTCTTGGAAAACAAGAAAGAGAAAACCCTAACTCTAATTATAAATATGGAAATCAAATAAAAACCAAATTCTAGTCAAAGATATGACTATATTCACTTCCTCTATTATTCGTTCAAAAAAGAAAACCTAATCTAAAACCTGCCAAAATTATCTGTATCTCCGATTTGTCAGTAAACTGATTGGGTCATAAGCATGCTCCTGCATCAATGATTTTGCTACAAACAATGAGTTTCTCGTTTTTTTAAGATTCAATAGCCATCCCGACTTTTCCAAATCAGTTTGATACTTTGATGATAATAATGGTGTTTTCTTCTCTTGCTAATAGTTAAGCAATTGCAACATTATCCACCTCCAGCTTAAGTAGACACTCGAGGGTTCTAGCGGAGAAGTCCATAAGTATATAAATCAAACTTCTTAGGGACTTAAATGTGACTAGGCCCATCTAATTTTACTGAATTTGAAGCTCAGACCCAAAACTTTGTTATATACTATTAATATTAATAATTTAATATAGATATTAAAGAAAATGAAAAGAGTAATAGCATTTGTACTTTCTCCTCCCGGGTCCGTTCCCTTTTGTGTTTGCCCTAACACACTGAATCCCATCTCAGATTCCAACGTCTCTCTCTCTCTCTCTCTCTCTCTCTCTCTCTCTCTCTCTCTCTCTCTCTCTATATATATATATATATATACATATATACATATATATATATATATATAAAGTTTTCATCGAATAACACGATTTAAAAGCGACGACCATCGTCAGGTAGAAACGAAATTACACCAATACTAGATAAATCTTGGAATCATATAAAGGACATCACATCCAAGAGAAACCCACTTTTTCATTAAAAAAAATCATCATAAAAATTATACATATTGGGGCATTTTATGATTTTGCTTGTGAATGATTCCTTAATATCAAATTGTTTGGCACCTTAACTCTACATATATAAAACATTGTTTAGCACATTGATTTTTAAAATATTACATATTTACTTTCTTTTTCTTCTTTGCTGCTGAATATACGTGTATATCATTTAAATTTACAATTTTATATTTGCAAATTCTTAATTAGTTGATGTTGGATATAATATAGGGTGATACACTTATAAATTTTGGTTGCATGCTATAATGGTGATTTATTGTTGTTGCTCCTGCATGTATTGTTTTTTTTTTCATTCTTAATTTGTTGTCGTTTGTAATATCCCGCTCCACGAGGTGCATTGTGTTGGCTTGTTGGCTCTAAGGGCCTGGTTGGACTAGGATTAATGTGGAGGAATCATTCAGAGATTTATATGATCGGTGTGAAGCCCCGCTCCGAGCGAAGGCATTGTGTTGGCTTCTTGGATTGAATATACTAGTTGGACTTGAGGACTTGAGTTGTGCGAGAAATCGTAGAATTTGAGCGGTGATCAGACTTGCTTAATTTGGTAAGATTGGATGATTTATGGAACATGAATCGCTTGTATAATTATACCAATTAAGAATATCATGCATCACATCAAATCATCTCTTTGAAAAATCGTTTGGTATATGTCCGGTCGAGACAGAAAGGCTATTCATCATGGTGGGTGGTTTTGATCCTTCTCTTCTTTACCTTCACACTTAATAAAAAGAACTTTTATTACTCTTTGTATATATATTCCATAAGATTGTGTATGCTATGTAAAATAACAAAAGGATAAACGAGAGTAATATTATTGTTGTTAACTTGTTATATATACATGTTTAATATTATATTTTTGTTATAGACATGTAAAATATTATACTGTTGCAAAGAGATGGAAGTGAGAAAAGGTTTGGGTCAGTTGAGTCGCCAGTATGAAAATCGTTGAATTGGAAAGCGGTATAAATGTGGTGCGGTACCATGAAACTGTTGGGTTGTGGTTTGGTACCACGTAATAATCAAAATAGTTTGGGACCAATAGGTCGCCAATTGGAACATCGAATGAAAATTTGGATATCGCGAAAATAAACTATTGTCAAGTAGAAGTTTACATTGCTTTATTTCAATTTCAGTACTAATAATATTAGTTGTTCACGCATTTTGCATGGTCATGGATGACTTGTGCACAAGGTTTAGCTTTCCTCGAACGGGGTCCAGGACACCGAAACCAATTCAGCCTAGGAAAAAAATTATGTGGAACGTGCTTCACACGAGTTACTGCAGGACCTTCAGTAGAGCTAGTTACCCGAACTAGAAGGACGTGTTGCAATACTATGTATAGTCCAAGATGGTATGTCACTAATGACCGTTATATAGTTAGGCTGCATGCTATTGGCATCTGTTTGCAGACCTAACAAGTTTGCAGGGACGAACTCACGACACATTTATATTTTATAAATCTTAACAATTGATGCAAGGACACTTATGAGACATTTATATATTATGAATGTAACATTGTTTGCAGAGAATGATGGAAGTCTTGGATAAGATTTACTATATCTAGTAACACATTTATGTCTTTTATTACATTCTTATGGATTGTTAACTTATCCTATGGTAAGAATAGAAATATCGCTTAATAAGTTTACTTGTCCTCATAAGAATATCGTGTTGGTTTAAGTGAATCGCGTTAAGGCTGCTCACCAGTATATTTCCCAATGTTAGGGCTGTAAACGGGCGGAATGAACTCGAACAACCTCATGCTCAAGCCCAGACCGAAATTGAATTCAGGCGGGCCTAAGTCCGGCTCGGTCCAGATCGGACCCAAATAACGTTGTTCAGGCTCGGTCTGTTAGAAATTAACTAGGCCCGCGTTCGGCTCGCTAGACTTGTTCGGATGGACCGGACTCGATCCGGAAAAATGTGCTAATGAGTGTGATGGGTTGGAATTTGAAAAGATAACTTGGAATCGGATTGGAAAAGTTTTTTTGGCAAATAATGAACATATGAAGAACTGTGAATTGTCAGCTCTCTTTCCCATGGAGAAGCCGAAACTTGAGTAATTAGTATGGGGAAATGGAGGGGGGGGGCGGCCAGCTCCCAGCTGGAGAATTTTGGAAATAATAATGAAATGGGCCATTATGTGGTTAGTAAATAGTCATGTGAATGGATAGTTGAATTCTGAAATGGAACGGCTAAAACTCTCTTTTCCATTTATCTTTTATGCACTTTCTAAAAAATCTAAAAGATAACCCCTTGAATTCTCCCATTTGTTTTGGAAATTGGGCCAGCTTGAATGACCATTGATTTTCGAAGTTCTTTTTCTAAAAGATAACCACCTGAATTCTCTTTCTAAAATATTTCGGAAATTAATTTCCATTTATTTTCTCCGAGATGGAAAGTTCATTGATTTTTTAAAGAGAGCTAGACAGGGCCCAGGCCTGACAAAATGAAAGATTTTGGAAATTGAAAAAATAGTTGGCCAGGCAGCTGAGAGAAAATATGATAGAAAAATATTTTTACTATTGGTGTTCACGGACATATTCGAGCCGGGCAAGTATATCACCGAGCTCGAGCTTGTTAAGGATCGAACTAGTATTTTTGTTCAAGCTCGGTTCATTTAGTGGTTCGGACAGTCCAAGGTTGGACTATTTGTCGAGTCGGACTCGAACGGACGACGGACCGTCCTATTCACTTTACACACCTACCTAATGTGCTGATCCCCTCCTCCACATGTGCGCGAAGTCGCATGGACGTTCGTAGACGTTGGAGCTCGTTTGACAACTTGAAGTTGTTCGGCTGGAAGATGTTATCTTTGTTTATAAAGGACATAATGTCTTTGTTTAGAAATGACATAATGTATGAAACATTGTTGATTGCATTACTTTCACGAGTTGTAAGCCTCGTGACATCATTCTTTGTAATAAGATTCAATATTTGTCATCGAGTTTTTCTTTTGGCCTAAAAGCCATTGTAATTCCGTTGCAAATTATCAACAAAGAAAATCATTTTTCATATATCTTTTGTCTATCAACTTTTTTGCTTATTTTCACTACAATGACTTTGTTTATGAGATGTTTTATCGACCGTGTTTGTTCTCGTCTTGTACAAGTACAATTTAGACTTGTACGTCATGATGTCAAGTGACGACTTTTGGGTTCTGCAATACCAGGACGTGACGTAGTTTAACAACGGGTGGTACCATAGTTTCCGGGTATACCTAAACTCCAACGAAACTCGTTCCGGGTACGAGCATTCCAGTTTGGAGTAGATTTAAGAAAGTTGATCTTATTAGATGATAATGTTTAAAAAAAGTCATAATCTTGATTCTTGAAGGTGTTTTAAAACATAATGAAGTTTCTAATCTTGATGGGAATAATTTATTTCTATAATTGAAATACTTACAAAATACTTTACCAGAAGAACTAAACAATCTCATTGAAGTACTTGACTTTATAAAAAATGTAGATCTTATCCCAAGGTTTGGATTGCATATAAGATTTTACTGACTATACCTGTTACAATTGCGTGTACGGAAAGAAAATTTTCAAAACTAAAATTAATCAAATCTTATTTAATATCGACTATGTCATAAGAAAGATTAAATGGTTTAGCTATAATATCTATTAAAAACAATGTATCATAAAAACTTTGATTATGATAGCTTAATCAGCAATTTTGCCGGTAAAAATGCTAAAAAATATTTGTGGAAAAAAAAAGGCTCAATTTCCAATTTTGCCCTAGGCCCCATAAACCATAAGACCAGCCCTGCGTCGACGTTGTCCTCAATTGATGTCACGTAGTTTGGTTAGTGGTAGAGTACCCTATTACCCCTTACGTATGTGTATGTTATATATTTTTTTATTTGACATGTATATTATGTATCTTGCTACGTTTCTCTGAGAGACTGGTTCTTGTTACGTTTCTCTGAGAACTTGGTTCCCTTCCAAGTTATGCTAAGCTTCTCTAGGAGAATGTTAGTGATCATCTTATCAGATTCAGGTATCTTTCGTAGTATGTTTTCATTTGGTATTTCCTACTTTGTTGTATAGCCTAGTATTTGTAGGCCCATATATTTGTAGGCCCATATCTTCTTATCGATCTATTCAAACAAGTATGTTATTGGACTGCAAACCAGTATTTATATTGTTCATCATTTATATTCATGATGTGGATTGAGATATAGATTTGATATGTTAGTCGTCGTGATATATTGATAGATTGCCCAACCTTGAACAACGCATACGTATCGAGTTTGGGTTGGAGTCCGCTTGATACGCTTGATACATAGCTAGCCATTGTCACGTGTCATGCTCCTTTGTATTTTGAGACTGGGGCGTGACAAAGATAACTTCTCTTCTAGGTGCAGATGGAGGCATAGTATAAACAATCCTGGACTTACATGACTCACATGGACCATACATTGTGGCCATTACATTAAATAGATTGTATCATACACACTCTGCATGTTGTTTTAACAAGTTGCATGTCTAACTCATTAAATAAACTTCAAGACATGCAGACCAACTTTGCATAGCAGAAAGGTGAATAGCAATTTCTATTTGATCAAATTGAAAATAGACATTCAAAATGCTAACCTGCATAGCTGTGTCCGTTTGGGTTGCCGCAAGACCTGAAATATGACCTCCTATACTACTTGAAGATGTGGAGAAACCCATTCTAGACGACTGCTTTTCTATACCTTCATTCTTAAAAGATCCGAGAGTAGGCTTACTTTGGTCAATCTGTCCTGGGCCAAATGAAGAACCCTCCGGAGTTGTTAATTGAGACTTGTGTGGTGGCTCGCTTGTCTGATTAACTACTTCTTGTTTCACATGGGCCATAGGAAGACCAGCACCTCTCTGCTCTTTGTTTGCATGAGGTGGCCACGGGATTGGATTTTGTTGTGATGCCAAATGGCCTGTGAAAGACCCTCCATGAAGTCTTTTACTTTCATTAGAAATATTTTGTATTTTGGCAGCATCGGGCTGAACTGACCCCAACTGTGTTGAAAGCATGCCTTGAGTTTGCGAGGCTTGCCTGACATGGGAATCTGGGGCCTGTGATTTAAGCGCAATTGAGGCATGACTGATAGGTGGCCTAGGATATGGATGGGAATGAAAATTACTAGAGCTTCCACCATACATAGAAAACGATGTATGTGGCATATGCATATGTTGCTGCTGTTTGTTAATTGCTGGTGACGAACTCATTGAAACTTCCCTTTCTGGATTGACAGTGTTCATGCTGGTGGAATACATCTGGGAAGGTTGCATTCCCCTACCATTTAACTTGTTCTCCATATCTTGAGATTTGTGACTGTTGTTCTCAAAGTTTGTGTGCAGCGGAACTGTTGAAGCTGGAACTTGAGACGGACGAGGAGGTGATTTGCGGCCCTTCTGATTCTGGGACGAGGACATAGTAGTAGATGGAGGAAATGGAGGTTCACTAAATTGGTGAGGTCCACGAGATAAAAGCTGCTGAGAAGAAGCTTGAGTCTGTAAGGAATATTGGTTGGGATTTGTTTGTGGATTTCGAGTTGCCTGATTCTGAAGCTGCAGATTGCACAACGATAAAACCAGGTTATAAAGAGAAATGAATCACTTCTAGTACCCTTGTTCAGCAAGGGTACCCAAAGAAAGTTTGTTGGTTGTAAACTCTTAGGACTCTAAATTGTTCTCATTACGACACTCCAAAACTATCATTGGAGCTTCATAAAATGAAAATGTTACCTGTACTTGTACTTTATTAACTGCTTGTCTGAGCATCTGATCCCCAACAATATTCCTGATCATTCTTAAGAAGTCCTCTTTGGTGACTTCGTTTGACTATATTCACATTCATGAAAGCAATGGAATCAATTAATTTAAAGAAGTAAATAATAGAATACAATAAGGATTATTTATTAACTGCTTCAGTGTTGAATTAGTCACGAATTAATGCATATGGTCCATAGGCTCAAATTAGTGCATATGGTCTACCGATAAACTATAAGAATATAAAGACTTCACTGAATTGTTCCGATACAATGGCATATTCTTGTGTCTGTCAAATATTAAATTTTTACAATTTGAAACGAGTATTAAATATTATCCAAATTTTGTATTTGCCAGAAAAAGAAAAACAATTTCTTTTGTCAATTTAATATAACTTGTGCTGCGAACTAAGGTAAATTCAAGCAAGTAAATCTAGAACATTTATGCAGGAAAGACCCACCCTTAGCTTAGCAAACACAGTCTGCAGCTGCATAGATCTATCCTTATCAAGGTGAGGGCGTATGATTGGCATCAATAGTTGGAAGGGTATGCTAGGTGAAGCTTTCGGACGCTTTGGTGAATTGTTCACATCATTAGCATCTGTTGTTTGCTGTGGGACATTCAAATGCTGATAAGTACTTTGCTGTTGGGTCTCAGAATGCTGAGTGCTTTCCTGTTCTGGGAACTGAAATTGTGTCTGCTCAGTTTTTTGCGTTTGCTCTGTTATTTTGTCCTGATCCTTTTCAACAGGATGAGGGAGGTTTGTTTCTGCCGGCCGTTGATCAGAATGAGGATGCTCCTGTTGCATTTGCAACTGATCATTCTTTGGTTCGCTACCACTAGGCTGATCCTGATCTTTGTCGCTAGATCCTGGCACCATAGGTTCTATTTGAGATGAATGTTGCTCCTGGCTATCATTTTCATCTTTGCTGGAAATTGGCCACTGTCCCGATGGTTGTTGAGATGCAGAATGACTGCTCCCTTGGGAAAATACCCCTACTGAAACCATGTCAAAACGAAAAGAAGTTAAACACAGAAAAATCCTTGAAGATGGTAACTTACAAGTCTTTGTTAACCAACAGCCAACAATTGGACATTACATCACAAAATGTAGCAAAACTGCATAAATGAGACTAAAAATATATTTCTTGATAGTTATATGCGAGGATATAAAAGAAAAGATCTCCATAACTACATATAAAGAAATACTTTTATGTAGAACACATCAACATTTCTCTTACAATCGACAAGTACCCGGGTTAACCACTTAACCTACTGACATCCTCCTAGATTTGAAGTATGTTTTCCTTTTGAAGGTCGCCAGGAGAATATTTTATAGGTCAGATACTATTATTCTTGGTCCTTGTGGCAAACAAGCCTAGGAATCTAAAGAGGAAGGGGGGAAATTATGAGCATAAAATCCCTTAATCATATGTTAATTCTCTACATCGATGAGAAAGGAAAAGGGGGAACTGTGTAAATCTTTTTTCGACTTCTATAGACATATATTATAAATCGCTATTCCATAAATGGTGGCAATAACAAGCATTTATCCCAATTTTTGGGCTCTGCTATTTGAATCCTTTGCTTCCATTTAGCTCCGTTAAGAACCATGTCCCTCTATAATATTAACAGTAACTATACCCTTCTCTACAAACCTCAAGTTCAACTCAAGTTCCTTAGGGCCTACTCCTCGTTCTAGTAGCCCTTTAAGTAACATCTTACGTTCCTCTTAGTTGGTGCATCTATTTCACACTCACTGATAAGTGATAACTAATCCAAAAAGCCTAGGAAAATACAAATAGCATCACTACCTTGTAAAGCTATTGCACACTATCACCGATAGGCGATAACGAATCCAAAATTTTATATACCATTTTTAGTACACTCGGCCTGAACCATTCCATTCTTGTTTTGATGAGAGAATATAATTGGGCTTGCTCGCTTATGATCACCTTGAGGCTTTGCATATTCGAGCAATCAGTTTTGACACTTAAAATGTAAACTTAGTTGCATGGCCAGGGGTCACATGAGAGCCAATATCTCAGTTTGGAGACATGGACACATGGCAAAATCGTATCCGCCGACAAAACTCGTCACAATGTAGCAAAAATTGTAGGGCCCCATTTACATGTAACTTACCCAATCATATCTCGCCACATGGGCCAGAGTCCAGACTATAAGACGTTGCTTAGTACAAACCACTTAGATGCTACTACTTTATGCCCATCTATTAACCAACACTAAGATTTTACCGCATGCATTGATACCACTTGATCTATGATCTATGGGCTACTTTATTGCCTCGTTAGTGTCTTCCTTCTCATCTCTCGAGCCAAACATGTGTAATTCCGGTTCCCCTTTCCTTTGTCTTTCCTCCTATTAGTTACTCTGGTTTCACTTCTTCCACTTCCATGACACTTTATCCTTACCGAATTCCGAAACTATGCCCGAAGCCTTTGCATATGTGATCCTTTGGTTAAAATTTTCAAGGGTTTCAGAGAAAAATCAGAGCTCAAGTTTGTTTTTTATCCTTATTTTTACTCCATTTGATAGTAACACGATAAACAAAGAAGCTAAAGAAACCTTCTTTGAATCTAATGATGTAATTACTGGGCTAGCCTGACTCGGTTAGAAGATGGGCTGACGAATAAGGGTTGCCCAAACTTTTGTTCTTGTACGCACTCTTATTCTATTCCAATTCACCATTCTCTCCGCTACGTTCTTCGACCGCGTCACTCCCGGTGCACTATTCTCTCCACGTCCTTCATTGACCCGGGTCCAGCAGCAGGATCGAACAGTGTGGCCCAAACTTTTCTGAGTTAACTCCATCAATATTTTTTTTTAGTTGTGAAATTAGGGCTAATGTGTTTTTCGTCAATATCCCTCGATTAAAGCTTTCCCAACAAACTAAAAATACCAACTTTATCACAACAACGGACGGTTCGAATCGTTACCGGTCTCCGGATCGGACTGCGGGGGGGAAGCCGAGGCGTCGCCGGCGATATCCCGGTTGAGCGCGGCGGACAGAGCCTCCACGTCCGCTCCGGAATGCATCGTCTCGTCCTGCAAACATTGACGAATCCCGAGGGGTTAATTCGCAAGGAGGATATAGTACGGGGGTGAAATTGAAAAAAGTAGGGTTTTGGAAGGACCTCGTCGTCTTCTAGAAGCTTCATGATCGATGGATCCATTGGACGGAGGTAGAGAGAGAAGAGAGAGAGCGCTGAGGGTTTTGCCGGTTTTGGTCAGTCAAGAGGAAAGAGGGGATGGTCCGGATGGAGTTGGGAGCGTGTTAACGAGTCCGAGTCGGACATCTTTTCTTAGAGGGACACGAAATCAGAAGTCAAACCCAATAAAAGTTCTTGGGTCATGTCCGAGTCAAGGTTTGGTTTGGGAACCTTAAAAGTGTGAAACTTAAAATCAGAAGTGTTGCTAAAAGTGTGAAACTTAAAATCAAGGGCAGTTTAGGTTAACTTTCTATATTTCATATCTATTACACAAATTTTCTATAACCTAAATTACAATATTTGTGTAATTACATGAGCCTCCTCTATTGACTATTATTTATATTTTATATAAAGAGTTATTTTTGTGTAATTATTTTTAAAATAAGAGAGGTCTTTGTAATACCAATGAAATATAAAGGATTAGTGTATTTATTTCTAAAATCAATATTATTCCTTTAGTTGTAAAATAAAATATCAATAATAAATAATAGTGATCAATTTATAGCATATAGAGCAAATATGAAATAAGTTGTTCCAATTACAGAAATTATTTGCACAAATGAAAGTGTTATCACAAATATGGTATATACAAATCAGAAAATTTACTGTACCGATAATAATTTAATTAATATTAGTTTAGACGATAGAAGTTTTGGAAATTTTGTAAAACAATACAATCCGACAGTCCGTCTGTCGGAAAATGAGTATACTCAATTTCCGACAGACAGTATGTCGGAAAATGAGCATTAAGCTCAATTTCCGACATACCATTTGGCTGAAATCAAAGAGAAATTGATAAAGTAACGGTTTGGGTGGGTTGGGTTTGAAAGAAAGGGGTTGGGTGGGTGAGTTGGGTTGGGTGGGTTTGGGTTTTTTTTTTATGGTTTAATTGAATATGATGGTGGGTGGGTTGGGTTACTTGATTGTTGGTTTTTTAAGATTTGGTTTTTTTTGGTTGGGTTGAGGTGGATTATTTTTTGTTGGGTTTCTAACGTTACAATTTGCAACGTTACGATTCTAACGTTACAATTCCAACGTTCTAATTCCAACGGCTATTGTCACTCCCCGTTCCCGGAATGCGTATTCTAATACATATATTGCCTGAATGTATTTATTTGGTATTTATCATGTAGTATCCTGTATTTAAATTCCTATAACTTCATGTTAATTAATTATCTGCATTTTATTTTCTGCACTTTATTTTTCTGCAATTCTATTATCTGCTCTTTAAATTTTCATGTTAATTAATTAGCTGCTCTTTAATTTTCATGCTAATTAATTCCTGCAATTTTATTTCTGCATCTTTTTCTGTAATTTTATTACCTGCATTTTAATTCCTGCTTTAGTTTTACTTTCGGGTTAGCCTTGTTGGACCCGTGCAACCCGACCCATTAAGAACCCGGCCCAACTTCCACCTACCACCCCTTTGCTACTTAAAGCTACCCTCTCCCTTCTCTCTCCTCATTTACTCCTTCTCACCATTACTTCTTCTTCTTCCTTTCATTACTCTCTCCACCTACCAACTAGGCAAGTACATCTTGCTCTACATGAGGACCATATTTTATGGTTCAATATTCTTCCTCTCATGATTCTAAGAGAGTTTAGTGCTTAGTATTTTTGATTTCATTGGTTCATTTCTTGTAGATCTAAGTTATTGTATTTTCAGTTGTCTATGGGTTTTGATCTAGCAAACTCCTTTGTTCTCAAGATTTGATGGTTCCATATCGTAGAGCAGTTTATCCTACCCAATTTTGACCTTTGGAAAGTTGGATTCGGACTTATTTTGACCAAGTTATGGACTTTTGAAGCTTTGGGGTGCAACCATGGAGTTCTTGCTGTTTGGAGAAGACAGTGAGCAGTGTATGCTAGCTTTTTAGCTGCATCACTGAGCTTTGCGCGCTCTTTAGCGCAGCATGGAGTCCATACGCTGCCTTTTTAGGAAGCGTGTGTCTACCTTTTGGAAGCGTGTGTCGTATGGAGTTCATACGCTACCTTTTGGGAGCGTATGACTTGCATACGCTGACTTGGATGGTTAGGAGTTGTATGGAGTTCATACGCTACCTTTTGGGAGCGTATGACTTGCATACGCTGACTTGAATGGTCAGGAGTCGTATGGAGTCCATACGCTGCCTTTGGGGAGCGTATGACTTGCATACGCTCACTTGGATAGTAAGGAGTCGTATGGAGTTCATACGCTGCCTTTTGGAAGCGTATGACTCCCATACGCTAGCTTGGCTTGAGCGTAGCTTGACCTGAGCGTACGCTGGCATAAGCGTAGGCTGACATGAGAGTAGCCTGCTTACCCTGGATCTTCTATAGCCCTGTATATTGATATCTTATTAGATGTTTAACGTCCATTTTATATCCTTACGCCTTTTTGTATAAACTTGATATAATCATGATATGTTAATATTTCTGTTAAATATAGATTGTTACGTGGGATGTACCATGTGTCATGAATTGAGTTATAGATACCCGGATTGACTAGAATTAAACCCTGAGAATTGTAGACTCGACCCCACTGAATGCTAGTTGACTTTCATGCCTTGCCACCATTGATAATGATTGTGATCTTGACTAAATTGATCATGCGTTCCTAATTGGAACTAAGAGACTGGCTAGTCGTCTTATTGAATGAAATGAATGAGACACGTTCATGTTATGAACTATTGTACTCGACTGGCTGATCCCGAATATTGACATACATGCACATGCAGGCTTCAATCTATTTATTTATTTATTTATTTAGTTATTTTTCTACAAAAGAAGTATGTGTACTTTATGGTCAAGGCATGATTACCGTGGATAGATTTGATTGTTGCATTACGCTATGTAAGACCTGCAACCTAACCGCACTGGTATCGTTGTAGAGTTGTGCATATCGTACCCCGAACGAAAGTACTCATTTGAATGACCATGATCCACGGCATGGGATTTCACTCAACATAGAGACTATTAAGTTAAATAAAATAATGATTGCATGGAGAGAATGGATTCCCGAATTCTTACATGGCAGCCCCCTTGGGACGAATAGTACCCGACGGGCCGGCTGGTTCCCACAGATACTGTAAATCTGCCACACGGGCAGGGAACAGTATCTGCTTTTATTATTATTGTATATTGTATATTGACGGGCGTCCTGCTAGGACTCGTCTAATTCATGCATGGGCCAATTGATCGACTGGATAGACTAGCCTTGCTTGCACATAGTAAGAACTGAGGAATCCCTAATTGCATTATTCCAGGATAACTTGGAACTCATAATAGCAAGCCGTAGGAGTTGATTGGCCGTTCAAGATGATTTGTTTGTGCACTGTACTCTGTTACCTAACTGGGATGATCAGAATGTTAGGACATGACGGGCCAACTTCTGTCCTTGTTTGGTTGGGAGGTTGGTTCGAAGTGTCTTGATGTGATGTGAGTTCTAGTAGCAAGCAGAGATCTATTATTATATTCTCTTACTTACTGGTTTTAGTTCTCATGTCGTGCTCCCTTGTGGTACTTGCTATTAGAGGTCTAACCTCTCTGGTTTTGCATGGCCAGATTTAGAGCCAGTTTCCGAGGACTCGACGTACTTCCACCTCCAGGATGGTCAATACTAGAGAAATGATCGCAGGAGGCCTCGAGTGGGTTCCTTAACTTCACCACTCGTTTTGTTATCTACTTTATACCTTGCCGTTTGGCACCGACATGTTAGTCGGATTGTCTTGTACTTACTTTTGCATAATTGTAATTAAGTCAGACTGCAGCTGATAACAATTGTGTATACTTTTGCTACATCAATCTGGCTATGTTTTGTAAAGCCAGATATCAAGAACATTTTGACAGAGCGTTTGGGACGCCTTACTGCTTTACCTTACATGTTCTATATTTCTGTTTCTTGTTTGAATGATTGAGACAATAGATGTGTAATGACCATAGTAAGACTTTTATGTAGTATGCACCCCCTCGTCTGGTTAGACAGCATTGATCGTATTATACGGTATTCATCTACCCGTAATACGTAGCTGGCTGAGTCACTCCCCCGCTCTCCAGTATTCTGGTTCTGGGGCGTGACAAGGTTTTAGTGGTGGCCCATGCAGGTCTGATTTCAGACTTGTGGGATATTTTATTTAATAGGATGTCTCAATCACACATGTTTTCCCTTGATCTCATGATTCGTCGATTCTCAACTCTAGCTTGACATTCCAGTATCCTTTGACTTCATTGATCCTTCATGTCCGGTCGTTTGATTGTTCTCTTGTCCCTTTCCTTAGGGGCACTTCGTCCGCATCGGTCAGAGCTGGACAGCAACAACATGGACAGCAACATAGACAACCTGACCCTGTTGGTCAGCAACAAGGGCCAGTCTCACCTCAGGAGGCTACCCAGGAAGAAGTGATAGTAGAAGCAGCAGCTGGATCGCAGTATCCGGATGTTCCACCCCCACCAACAGTTCCACCTACCCAAGTGGACACACCAGCCCTTCTGGAGATCATAAGAGGAATGATGGCTACTCAGCAACATCAGATGTTGGCCCAGCAGCGCATGCACGCTCAGTTGCAAGAGCAGAATGTACTACTCAACCAAGGATTACAGACGGCATTGGAAAGAGGGGCGAGGACAGATTCAGGAGCGTCAGCCCGGTTTTGTAAGTACAACCCCCGTCGTTTCGAGGGCACGGAGGATGCCATCTCAGCAGATGCATGGCTTAAGGATATTGAGGCTATCCTGACAGCCGCTAAGGTGCCAGCAGAAGAACGTATGGATCTAGTGAAGTTGTTACTTCAGGATCTCGCACGTGATTGGTGGGAAGCAGAGGAAGTAGGCATCAGACGTCCTGTTGCTTGGGACGATTTTACTACAAGGTTCAAGACGAAGTACTATAGAGTTGTGGCACAGTTTGAGCTACAACAGAAGTTTATCAGCCTCAGGCAGGCTGGCAAGACGGTAGATGCTTATGCAGCGGAGTTCTGCAGATTGAGTAGGTTTGTCCCAGAGATGGTAGCAACGGAACGCCAGAGGGCGATGAGGTTCCAGCAAGGGTTTCATCTTGAGCTCTTGCAATTGATAGAAGGGCACAATTACCAGACTTTTGATGAGATATTGACGGCGACTCGAAGGCATGAGATCACCATTCAGAGGCTTGCAGTAAGGACTGGGGGTCAGAAGAGATCCCACAGTCAGATTGAAGGAGGAGGGGGAGCAGCGCCCCGAACAACAGCACCATCCCCTGGCATTCGTATCCACGATGTGGCGATGCGAGGGCCAGCACCACCACCCAGGCAGCAGCAACAGCAACAGAGAAAGAACCAGCAACCCCCGGTGGGCTGCACTTATTGTGGAAAGATGGGACACACTAGAGATGTGTGTCGGACATTGAATGGACTGTGTCTGATATGTGGAAACCCAGATCATCGGGTTACCACAATTCCCATGAATTCGAGGTCAGGAGGACCAGGACAGCAGTTTCCTGCTCTGCCAGCACCAGGGGCAGGGCAGTATCGAGGACCAGCATTGGCAGTGAGGCCGTTGGCGCAGCGTCCGTTAGTATCACAGGCTCAGATGTTTCGGCAGCAGGGGCCGTCGATGCAGCAACACCAGCATAGACCACCCCAGCATCATCAAGGCAGGGGCCAGCAGCAGCACCAGGCTAGGCCACAGCATGGAAACCAGCAAGGAGGTCGAGGGCAGGCATTCACACTGTCCTTGAAAGAGGCATTGGCATCGGGAGATGTTGTGGCAGGTAACATTCTCGTTGCCTCATATCCCGCAGTAGCATTGTTTGATTCGGGAGCATCCCATTCATTTATATCTGCACAATTTACGACACGACTAGGAGTGGAGTTCGAGGCATTGCCAGGGAGGTTGAATATACTCACTGGTAATGGGCTCGTGGGAGTTAGTAGAGTTAGTTTAGCATGTAGTGTTGTAGTGTGCGGGCATCCTTTACCCGCCCGGTTGATAGAATTTCCTGTTGGAAATTTCGACGTTATCTTAGGCATGGACTGGCTGAAAGACAGTCATGCGACAATAGATTGTCGTAGTGGAAGTGTATCTTTTGATATTCCAGGCATGGATAGGTTCACCTTGGTCAGGTCAGAGGCAACTCAGCAAGAGCAGGGAGTAGTAACAGCAATGGAAGAAGTTCAGATTCCGAAGGTAGTTGAAGAATTTCTAGACGTATTTCCCGAAGAACTTCCCGGTCTTCCACCGGTTAGAGATATTGAGTTCAGTATAGAATTGGCACCAGGAACTAAACCAATATCAGATCGCGTTTACAGAATGGCGGATTCGGAACAGGCCAAGGTTTATCAGCATATAGAGGAATTGAAGGAGAAGAAGTTCATCCAAGCTAGCGTATCACCATGGGCAGCACCAGTGGTACTTGTGGGGAAGAAGGATGGATCATCCAGATTGTGCATCGATTACAGAAAGCTTAATGCGGCAACAGTAAAGAACAAGTACCCATTACCCAGGATCGACGACTTATTTGATCAGTTGAGCAAGGCTAGAGTTTTCTCCAAGATAGATCTTCGTTCAGGGTATCATCAGGTGAGGGTTCGGAAGGAGGATATTCCCAAGACAGCATTCAGGTCGAAGTATGGGCATTATGAGTTTTTTGTAATGTCGTTTGGTTTGACCAATGCTCCAGCTATCTTCATGGATTTGATGAACCGCATCTTTATGCCGTACTTAGATCAGTTTGTCGTTGTCTTTCTCGATGACATACTCGTATATTTTGCTAGTGAAGAGGAGCATGAAGACCACCTCAGAAAAATGTTGCAGGTTCTAAGAGAGAACCAGTTGTATGCCAAGCTCAACAAGTATGAGTTCTGGACGGATCACATTTCATTTTTGGGTCATATTGTATCAGGAGCTGGAGTAGCAGTGGATCCCAAGAAGGTAGAAGCAGTAGAGAGTTGGCCAGTACCCAAGACCGTAGCTGATGTACGGAGTTTCTTAGGATTGGCAGAATATTATAGAAGATTTGTGTCAGATTTTGCAAGGCTTTCAGCACCCATGACCCGCTTGACACGGAAGGATGTGCCATTCGTTTGGTCGGCAGAATGCCAGGCATCATTTGAGAATCTGAAGCAGAAGTTGATATCAGCGCCCATTCTTACATTGCCAGTTGGACCCGGAGGTTTTACAGTATATTGTGATGCGTCAGGTAAAGGACTTGGATGTGTCCTTATGCAGCATGGAAAGGTGATAGCATATGCATCTAGGCAGCTTCGGGACCACGAGAAGAATTACCCAACTCATGATTTGGAGTTAGCAGCAGTAGTGTTTGCTTTGAAGCTATGGAGGCATTACTTATATGGTGACCGAGTAGACATGTACACAGACCACAAAAGTCTGAAGTACATCTTTACTCAGAAGGAACTGAACATGAGGCAGAGAAGATGGTTGGAGTTGATCAAGGATTATGACGTGGAGCTTCAGTATCATCCAGGCAAGGCTAATGTAGTGGCAGACGCTCTCAGCAGGAGAGGCGGCGCATTTATGTTGACAACGCAGAGACATATCTTAGAAGACCTTCAGGAGATGGGCATAGAAGTTATACTTCCTAGTGATGTAGGAGTTCTGGCTAGTCTACAAGTCCAATCTGACTTGGTAGATAGGATCAAGGTAGCTCAGGCACAGGACCCAAGGATTCAGAAGCTTAGGGCAGAATATGAGTCAGGACTCAGAAAGAAAATGCAAATTCATAAAGATGGTACGCTTAGATTTGGATCACGTCTATGTGTGCCCAGTGGAGAGATCAGACAGGAAGTTATGGCAGAAGCTCACAGTTTCCAGTATTCTATACATCCTGGAGGGACCAAGATGTACCAAGATATCAAGCAGCACTTCTGGTGGAATGGAATGAAGAGAGAGATAGCTAGATTCGTTTCCCGTTGCTTGGTATGTCAGCAAGTGAAGGCAGAACAGCAGAGGCCAGCTGGATTATTGCAACCGCTTCCTATCCCGGAATGGAAGTGGGAGCATATCACGATGGACTTTGTGACCGGTTTACCGAGATCGCCAAGTGGTAAGAATGCCATTTGGGTGATAGTAGATCGGCTTACGAAGGTGGCGCATTTTCTTCCTTTCAGAATAGGGCAATCTACAGAAAAGTTGGCAGAGTTGTACATGCAGCAGATAGTCAGGCAGCATAGAGTCCCTGTCAGTATTGTGTCAGACAGAGATACCCGTTTCACATCGCATTTCTGGAAGAGCTTGTATCATAGTCTGGATACCAAGTTAAGATTTAGCACGGCTTACCATCCGCAGACGGACGGACAATCAGAAAGGACGATTCAGACTTTAGAAGACATGTTGCGAGCTTGCACTCTAGATTTTGGAGGGTCTTGGGAGAGTCACCTTCACTTGGTCGAGTTCTCATACAACAACAGTTATCAAGCCAGTATCCAGATGGTGCCATTTGAGGCACTATATGGTAAGAAGTGTAGATCGCCACTAGCATGGGATGATATCGGGGAAAGGAAGATGCTAGGCCCAGAAATGATTATCCAGACGGTTGAAGTGATTAAGGGAATTAGAGAACGACTTCGTGTTGCGCAGGATCGGCATCGTCATTGGGCGGACCAGCATCGTAGGCCGTTAGAGTTCTCTGTTGGGGACCACGTATTCTTGCGGATCTCACCTACTCGTGGGGTCATTAGATTTGGCGTTCGCGGAAAACTGAGTCCGCGGTACGTGGGCCCATTTGTTATTCTTGATCGGATAGGCGATGTTGCTTATCGTTTATCACTCCCACCTTCGTTACGAGAGGTGCATGACGTGTTTCATGTATCTCAATTACGTAGGTATGTATCGGACCCAAGCCATATCCTCGATCATTCAGAACTGGTTGTTGGTACCAACCTGTCTTACGAGGAGCAGCCTGTGTCCATCTTGGACCGAAGAGAGAAGATACTCAAGAACCGAACAATTAACCTTGTCCGGGTTGCTTGGGGTCATCACTCTTTGGGAGAGTCAACGTGGGAACGTGAGGATGATATCCGATCACGGTATCCACATCTGTTTGACTCACAAGGTATATCTTTTTCTGTGTACCTTGATTGTCATGATTCCTCATGCTTATCACCTTATGGGTATAATTGCTTAATATCGTAGATTGATGGATTTACATATATATTACTTGCTATGGACATTGTAAAATGATTGCTTTATTGAATTGCTTGTACTTAGATTAGTTTAGCCCCGATATTTCTATCTTGCTTGAATTTGAAATTTCGAGGACGAAATTTTTTCAAGGAGGGTAGAGATGTCACTCCCCGTTCCCGGAATGCGTATTCTAATACGTATATTGCCTGAATGTATTTATTTGGTATTTATCATGTAGTATCCTGTATTTAAATTCCTATAACTTCATGTTAATTAATTATCTGCATTTTATTTTCTGCACTTTATTTTTCTGCAATTCTATTATCTGCTCTTTAAATTTTTATGTTAATTAATTAGCTGCTCTTTAATTTTCATGATAATTAATTCCTGCAATTTTATTTCTGTATTTCTTCCTGTAATTTTATTACCTGCATTTTAATTCCTGCTTTAGTTTTACTTTCGGATTAGCCTTGTTGGACCCGTGCAACCCGACCCATTAAGAACCCGGCCCAACTCCCACCTACCACCCCTTTGCTACTTAAAGCTACCCTCTCCCTTCTCTCTCCTCATTTACTCCTTCTCACCATTACTTCTTCTTCTTCCTTTCATTACTCTCTCCACCTACCAACTAGGCAAGTACATCTTGCTCTACATGAGGACCATATTTTATGTTTCAATATTCTTCCTCTCATGATTCTAAGAGAGTTTAGTGCTTAGTATTTTTGATTTCATTGGTTCATTTCTTGTAGATCTAAGTTATTGTATTTTCGGTTGTCTATGGGTTTTGATCTAGCAAACTCCTTTGTTCTCAAGATTTGATGGTTCCATGTCGTAGAACAGTTCATCCTACCCAATTTTGACCTTTGGAAAGTTAGATTCGGACTTATTTTGACCAAGTTATAGACTTTTGAAGCTTTGGGGTACAACCATGGAGTTCTTGCTGTTTGGAGAAGACAGTGAGCAGTGTATGCTAGCTTTTTAGCTGCGTCACTGAGCTGTGCGCGCTCTTTAGCGCAGCATGGAGTCCATACGCTGCCTTTTTAGGAAGCGTGTGTCTTGCATACGCTACCTTTTGGAAGCGTATGTCGTATGGAGTTCATACGCTACCTTTTGGGAGCGTATGACTTGCATACGCTGACTTGGATGGTTAGGAGTCGTATGGAGTTCATACGCTACCTTTTGGGAGCGTATGACTTGCATACGCTGACTTGAATGGTCAGGAGTCGTATGGAGTCCATACGCTGCCTTTGGGGAGCGTATGACTTGCATACGCTCACTTGGATAGTAAGGAGTCGTATGGAGTTCATACGCTGCCTTTTGGAAGCGTATGACTCCCATACGCTAGCTTGGCTTGAGCGTAGCTTGACCTGAGCGTACGCTGGCATAAGCGTAGGCTGACATGAGAGTAGCCTGCTTACCCTGGATCTTCTATAGCCCTGTATATTGATATCTTATTAGATGTTTAACGTCCATTTTATATCCTTACGCCTTTTTGCATAAACTTGATATAATCATGATATGTTAATATTTCTGTTAAATATAGATTGTTACGTACGATGTACCATGTGTCATGAATTGAGTTATAGATACCCGGATTGACTAGAATTAAACCCTGAGAATTGTAGACTCGACCCCACTGAATGCTAGTTGACTTTTATGCCTTGCCACCATTGATAATGATTGTGATCTTGACTAAATTGATCATGCGTTCCTAATTAGAACTAAGAGACTGGCTAGTCGTCTTATTGAATGAAATAAATGAGACACGTTCATGTTATGAACTATTGTACTCGACTGGCTGATCCCGAATATTGATATACATGCACATGCAGGCTTCAATCTATTTATTTATTTATTTATTTAGTTATTTTTCTACAAAAGAAGCATGTGTACTTTATGGTCAAGGCATGATTACCGTGGATAGATTTGATTGTTGCATTACGCTATGTAAGACCTGCAACCTAACCGCACTGGTATCGTTGTAGAGTTGTGCATATCGTACCCTGTACGAAAGTACTCATTTGAATGACCATGATCCACGGCATGGGATTTCACTCAACATAGAGACTATTAAGTTAAATAAAATAATGATTGCATGGAGAGAATGGATTCCCGAATTCTTACATGGCAGCCCCCTTGGGACGAGTAGTACCCGACGGGCCGGCTGGTTCCCACAGATACTGTAAATCTGCCACACGGGCAGGGAATAGTATCTGCTTTTATTATTATTGTATATTGTATATTGACGGGCGTCCTGCTAGGACTCGTCTAATTCATGCATGGGCCAATTGATCGACTGGATAGACTAGCCTTGCTTGCACATAGTAAGAACTGAGGAATCCCTAATTGCATTATTCCAGGATAACTTGGGACTCATAATAGCAAGCCGTAGGAGTTGATTGGCCGTTCAAGATAATTTGTTTGTGCACTGTACTCTGTTACCTAACTGGGATGATCAGAATGTCAGGACATGACGGGCCAACTTCTGTCCTTGTTTGGTTGGGAGGTTGGTTCGAAGTGTCTTGATATGATGTGAGTTCTAGTAGCAAGCAGAGATCTATTATTATATTCTCTTACTTACTGGTTTTAGTTCTCATGTCGTGCTCCCTTGTGGTACTTGCTATTAGAGGTCTAACCTCTCTGGTTTTGCATGGCCAGATTTAGAGCCAGTTCCCGAGGACTCAGCGTACTTCCACCTCCAGGATGGTCAATACTAGAGGAATGATCGCAGGAGGCCTCGAGTGGGTTCCTTAACTTCACCACTCGTTTTGTTATCTACTTTATACCTTGCCGTTTGGCACCGACATGTTAGTCGGATTGTCTTGTACTTACTTTTGTATAATTGTAATTAAGTTAGACTGCAGCTGATAACAATTGTGTATACTTTTGCTACATCAATCTGGCTATGTTTTGTAAAGCCAGATATCAAGAACATTTTGACAGAGCGTTTGGGACGCCTTACTGCTTTACCTTACACGTTCTATATTTCTGTTTCTTGTTTGAATGATTGAGACAATAGATGTGTAATGACCATAGTAAGACTTTTATGTAGTATGCACCCCCTCGTCTGGTTAGACAGCATTGATCGTATTATACGGTATTCATCTACCCGTAATACGTAGCTGGCTGAGTCACTCCCCCGCTCTCCAGTATTCTGGTTCTGGGACGTGACAGCTATATATCATCTATAAGTATCAAACCACTTCACAACAATTTTCTCATTCACTTCACAGCACTCACTTCACAGCACCTCTCCCATTCAGTAAGAAGTTTGTCAAGTATTTCGTTGAAAGCCGAAGCTCCTCTCTTCCTACAGAAAGTTCATCTTGTTGTCAACATGGATGGAAATATGACAATCCTATGCTCGTTTGGAGGTGTACTAAATGGGTTAGCGTATCAAGGGGGTTTAACCCAAGTTCTTTTAGTTGATCGAAATATTTCGTTTCTTAGTTTACATAATCTAATTATTGATCAATATTCTATCGACTACGAATTTATATTAGTACATATTTTCGTATCTAATTGTATAAATATAGATAGTGAAGATGCATGGAAATTTGTTCTTCAAGTGAATGCACAATCACCGTATATTAATATCTATGTCACTCCGCCCCCATCTATAAATATCTTGAGAATCGTTCTAAATTTAGAAGTTTTATTAGTGATCTAGCAATTAGACGTAATTTTACTTGTTCAGCTACTTTAAATAATGCTACTGGAATTATATATAAATGTAATAGTTCAAATTGTCATTGGAGGGTATACGCTAAAGCCATAGGTAGAGGCGAAAGATTTTACTTGTAGGTATCATTGATTATTTCTAAAAATAACATTAGTGTTTATGACACACAATTAGTGTTTACGTCCTTGTATCCTAACCCTAAATTTTATTGATATTACACAGCTATGAACACTAATTGTAGATATCAATGAATATTAGAGCTATAGAACATTAATATATCAATGAACATTAGTGTTGTTATTAGTGGTATATATAAAATGACACACAATTAGTGGTTCAAAATTAGTGTTACAATACAAGGATGAACATTAGTGTTTATGTACATTAGTGGTTGTTATTAGTGTTTATGTACATTAGAATATAAGGATGAACATTAGTGGTTGTTATTAGTGGTTCAAAATTAGTGGTATATATAAAATTAGTGTTTATGATAAAGGATGAACATTAGGATACAAGATCTGAAAAAAAAAAAATTACCACTGAATTTCTTCTTCTTCTTCTTCTTCTTCTTCTTCTTCTTCTTCTTCTTCTTCTTCTTCTCCTTCCCCTTCCCCTTCTCCTTCTCCTTCTCGGCTTCACAGCAACACCAACACTTTACTCTCCCCACACCCCAAAAACTTTACTCCCCACCTACTTCTTCTTTCTTTCTTTCTTTTTTTTGGTTTGACCAAACAACTGAACCGAACGAACTAACACTAAACAAACCGACCCAAACAGAACCAGGGGGGCTGGATTTTCGATAGTTGGTCTGTTGGAATTTGGGTTGATGGCCAAATTCCGACAGACCGTCTGTCGGAAATTGGGCTTCCCCAATTTCCGACAGTACGTTTGTCGGATGTTATCGTTTCCTCAAATTTTAAAAAGTTTTATCGTTTTTAGTAATTTATATTAAAAAATTTATTGTACAGTAAATTTTCTGTATACAAATCACTATGTTGCACTCAAAAGCAAGTATTCATCATGGTAACCAATATGAACAAGGGTGCTACTATTAGCACTCCTAAAATGTCTTTCGACACTCTTCCTTAATTTTTTAACATTTGAATTTCAGATTTGTTCCTGCATTAACATTATTGACACTCCTAAAATGTCATCCTACACTCATCTCCAAGCATAAAAAAATTAATGTCATATATTTTAATGGAATTTTTTGACTTTCATCCCACTTACTAATATGAATTTGTACTTACATCCCACTTTTTAATTTTATTTGACTTACGTCCCACTTTTCGTCACGAAAATACTTTTCGTGACAAAATAAATATTTTTCGTGACAAAATAAATACTTTTCGTGACGAAAAGTGGGACGTAAGTCAAATAAAATTAAAAAGTGGGATGTAAGTACAAATTCATATTAATAAGTGGGATGAAAGTCAAAAAATCCCTATTTTAATTTCGGGGTAGTTTTGGAATTCGAATCTTAAAAAATTAAAGAGGAGTGCTGAATGACATTCTAGGAGTGCTAATAGCAGCACCCTGTGAACAATAGAACTTGTATGCACGAGAACTAATATGCTCACATGGTAGTTCAATATAAAAAATATTCAGTCTCATAAGTTTCTTTTTCTATATACTAGTAAATGTATGTACTTTACACGTATAATAACATATAATAAAAATATTTTCAATTATAGTCAAATATTTATTCTAACTCATGTGGTTAAGGTGTGAGATCTTTTTCTTGTTTGGTTAAGTTTGATTCCTAATGTTGAATATATATAATAAACTTGAACTTTTTTCAACAATTTTTACATAATTTATTTCATTTTTAAATAAAGTGATTTTTTGACTTTCATCCCACTTGTCAATATGAATTTGTACTTACATCCCTCTTTTTAATTTTTTTAGACTTATATCCCACTTTTCGTCACGAAAAACATTAATTTTGTCACAAAAGTATTTGTTTTGTCACGAAAAATACTTTTAGTGACGGAAAGTGGGATGTGAGTCTAAAAAAAAAAAAAAAAGTGGGATGTAAGTACAAAGTCATATTAATAAGTGGGATGAAAGTCAAAAAAGCTCTTAAATAAAATGGACCATGATATACATACGACTTAGATGGCTCACTTTTGAGCCATTTTAAAGCCTCATTATATAGTAGAATGGGCCATTTTAAAGTCTCATTATATAGTAGAATAAATATATATATATATATATATATATTGTCACGACCCGATCCCAAATATATATATATATATATATATATATATATATATATATATATATATATATATATATATATATATATATTGTCACGACCCGATCCCAAATAATTGGATCGAACCGGATCATGCCCAGCCTGCACCGTTGTTGAGACGGCGGCAGTAAGCTGTTCTATTAGCAGGTAACCACAACAACATCTATATTTGTCACAACTCAATATTCGAGAGTTTAAAACTTTATTAATCATTGAAATGAATACAACTGGAAGTAAATGAACTGAATTAAATACTAAATTCAAATAACAGAATTTTTCAAAAAACAACAACCAAACTGAAAACAGGAAAGTCTAGCTAAGCATTCGGCACGTCGGCCTCAGGTCCTGCGTCCTCCAATGGGGACTCTGGCAACACCACGGGGTACAGAACCGGGTCATAATAGCTGTTGATTAACAGCTCAGCATCCTCAATATCCCCTAAAAATGTTATCTCCAGTCAGGAGGGAGCAAAGTACAATTCATGCTAATTTGACAATTACAATAATAATAGAATCATGCACTTTTAAACAATTTGAAGTAAACAGTTTTCTAGCAGTTAAACAGTGTGATTTGAATAGGCAATGAATATGACCGGCTTGGGTTGTACAATTGTATCCTATTAATACGATACGGCTTATCCCCGTGTGTATGAGGGGTAAACTAATACAGTTCTAAGTTACTTTGGATGTGGTCATACTCATTACACTACTCCCCCAGTCCCCAAACAGTTACAGTAGTTACAGTAGTTACAATCAGTGCTCTCAGAGAGAGTTCCGTATTGCATCGTGGTTTAAACTTGCAATAAAACGATTACTAAATAATTGTAAACTAACACAAAATGTACTTGTCTCAAATTGGACTGGACTTGAAGGGTTGAAGACTTCGAGATGGGATTTAGATGTAGAAGCATGGAAAATATTAGAATAAAGGCATAAATGGCCCATGCGGTTTTGGGTAGCAAGTCTATGCGGCTCATACTGGAGTTGCCCTATGCGGCCCAAAAGAAGACCCTCAGACTCATGCGGCTCGGGGATGAATGCGGTTCAGCAGGAATATGCGGCTCAATTGACGACACGTGTGACCCCCCCCCCCCCCCCACAGTTGACCACTGGAGTAATGGCCTCATTTAATGCTCTGACACGACTCGACGGCTGTCTCTGACATAAAGTATCATAATGGCTCTGCCATAATGACAGACTCTTCGGGAAAAGAGGAAAATCTCTGACCCGATCTGACAAAAAATCCTAGATTGCCACGTGGCAAAAGTCTCATGCGGCTCGGATAGAGAACAGCTTCATGCGGCTCATTGAGGAGTCACTCTAATATGATTAACAAAAATCCGCCATATGCGGTCCACCCATAGCCCGGTCTATGCGGCTCAACACCACGCTAATTCATGCGGCCCACAGAAACTATGCATATGCGGCTCATGGAGAGATCGTCCCCTGCGGCTCGCAAAGATTATGCATATGCGGCTCACGGAAAGCTTGTCCCCTGCGGCTCGATGAGGCATTGACTCATGCGGCTCACGAGGAGTATCCCCCTGCGCTTCAAGTGTTGGTCACCCTATGCGGCCCTGGCAGGATCTTCAATTAAAAAAATGTGGCACTGAAGATACAACAGAATCCCAACGAGAATATTCGACATCATCATCATAATTGCCGAGATCAGGGCATATCATTCATCATCAAGCCAATAGGACACGTGGCGAGCAATCAAATATTGGCATAATCAATCACGAAGATTTAAAGCAGTCAGCATTAACTGCTCATAAGATTTGGTGCTATCCGCATTAGTGGTCGAGATTCATTATGATCAGGATCAAGGGCCCAGATAGAATGAAGGAGCGCCGACATTCCAAACAGATAATCATCAGCAAACCCTAATGATCCCACCCCACTCTTATAAATAGCCAGCATCATTCCCATGAAAAGGAGGTCGGCAACAAAAAGAATAAAAAAAAAAGAAGAAGAGAGAGATATACACAGAGAGAGCTCCCCCTTTTCTTGATAATCACAGAGAGAGAGAAGCCAGGAGAGCAACCCGAGGAGAGTAAGAAGAGCCTTTCTTCGTCAACGCCGAGCAGATCTTCCCCGAGCCAAGGCTGCATACCGATCGTCCAAGGAGTAAGGCAGAGCGGCCGTCGCTTTCCCGAGCCTCTATCGTCACCCCCCAGAATCAAAAATAAACAATCGTACTTAGTCTGCTGTACCTAGGTTTTCGTCCCTAGGCTTTCTTTGTACGAGCGAGTTTGTATTGTGAGTCTAAGTTCAGTCCTCCGATAATTGTTCTGTTCTTTTACAATCAATGGCAAACACGATGGCGACTCTGCTGGGGACTAACTTCTCCACGGCTGAGGAGTTGGTGACGCAATCGGATGCAGCCAAACTTGGCTCCACACAACAGAAGATGGTCGTCCGTTTCGACCAACAGGCATTCAGAGAGATGTTCTCTGAAGGCAGCGCTGGCCCGGTCCAGAAACGTACCCGCACCACGAAGGCTCGCAAAGAGTGGAGGCCAAAGTCATTTGCTCCTCCCCAAGCCCTCGATGGGATACCCTCGGTCGCTCAAGACGGCGAGAAAGACTCTCCTGCGGCCCCACTTCAGATCGCAGACACCTCTGCTGTCCCCAAATCCGGCAGAAGAAAACACTATGATGCTGGACTTGCAGGGGCAAAGAGGGTCTCTGCTCAACCTGAACCGCAGAGGGGTATTAGCCGCAGAAAGAAAATCTATGCGGCCACAACCGTCAACCACATGAAGAAAACTCATGCGGCCACTTCTGTCAGCCGCATAACTTATGCAGCTACAGTTCCCAACCGCATGGATGAGATTCATGCGGCTAGTAAAGTCAACCGCTTGCAGAAAACCCATGCGGCCACAGATGCCAACCGTATGCGGACAGCCTGCACGACCGTGACTCATAACCGCATAAGAACTCGTCCCACAACAGAAGACAGTCGCATGCAGATAGCCTGCACGGCACCCAACGCTAGCCGCATAGCGTCTCTACCACACTTCTCTCGATCAGTTTTCGACCGACTCTCATGCGGTCCTAACTCTGATCACTTTCTGGATGAAAATCCAGACTCTGTGATACCTAATGTGGACTCTTCCTATTACGCACCCACAAGTGCTAAAAAGAAAAAGTCTAGGGCAGCGTGGGCTCATCAAGTCCAGACAGCTGCCCCAACCTCTGACTATCGGGGCGTCCCGCTGAGTATCACGCGGGCCTCTGACGGGAAGTTGTATAAAACCACTCGAGTCCAGCCCCCGGCGGCAAACGGACAAAGTGGTTCCGCTGACCTGCGTGAAGCTATCCTCCACAAACGTAAGGAAAGAGAATGAGCCTCAGCGTGCAGAGAGTCCTCACAGGGACGTCACTGCACCCAGATTATCGTCAACTGCTGTTGCAACAACACGGCAGTAACGGAAGACCGGCCATCCGTCTTCCAAAGATTACAACATCCGAGCTCGGAAGACGAGGCACCTCCCGTTGCCTCCTGCAATTCCGCGTGGAAAGTCCCCGTTGAGGGGAGAGGGAAGAAGACAAGCATCTCCAGCCCAAAGGTGTCAACTATTGC